>BGNK01001129.1:3649-61768 GCA_003297005.1 Symbiodinium sp. clade A Y106 | reverse complement strand
CACCACCACCGCCGCCTCCACCACCAGCAGCAGCACCAGCACCAGCACCAGCACCAGCACCAGCACCAGCACCAGCAGCAGCAGCAGCAGCAGGCACCACCACCACCATCACTACAACCAACATGGACAGAACATCACCCCAATAGTCTCCACCATCACCTGCAGCACCTTCATTGCCAGTCTCAATCTTTACTTTGTCATCATCTTCATCATCACCATCGTCATCACCATCACCATCATCATCATCGTCATCACATCACCATTCACGCAATCATTATCATCATCATAATCATAATCATCATCATCATCATCATTACCATCGCCAACATCACCGGCAACATGCCATCATGTTCTTGATCTTTCGGCCGTCGACAACAAAATCTTACACCGCCCTGCGCCCTAAAACGAAGACCGTGATACTGCGAACAGGGAGTGCAAGTGGAGTCTTTGGCAACTTGCTACTTAGATAGTTGAATTGATCAACTGCCTGCCTGGTCGTAGGAGTTTCAGCCTTGGTGCGCGCGCTGCGTTCCACAAGCTAGGCTCAAACATTGGCTATGGCTCCTGACGAAAAACACTGCAGCTTGCTCACTTCGAGGTCATACGTGGATCATGACTCTGAATCATCTAAACCCTAAGCTTCGACGCTTCAATGCTGTTTGTCCGTGTGCTGCCTCGGTTGATCAACTCCAATATATCAAGCAGGATAGCCCTCGTCGACCACTCTGCTTTTTTGGAGGACCTCTTCAGGTCAAGCCACACAACCACGGGAGCAGAAAGCTTCCAGAAACCTTGAATAGGACTACTGAGCCTGACAAGAACTTACTTTGCCGGTCTTTCGACAACGTGTGGTCTATGGTGTGGTCTTTGTTAGGTGGGTACGTGCATTGTTGCTTACTTAAGCTCCGTGCAATGACCGGCGTGCTTATCAAGGTCTCTTTTTGCGACAGTCACGACGGTGAGGGTGGTGATCTGGCTGAGGCCGCTGATGGTGACGACGATGATGGCGATGGCGATGGCGACGCTGCAGCTGTTCACCGTTTGATAGTGTTGTGGATGTTGTCCATCTTGATGACTTGATGCTGAAGAAATAAAACGACGATGATGCCATGACGACGGCGATGACGCTGATGATCATGATGGTGATGGTGGTGGCAGTAGTGTCGACGGCAGGGGTGGTGGTGGTGTGCTGTTTCAACAAGGTTCCAGCTTGTTGATAGTACTTCGAGGTTCATGGGTAGTTATAAGTAGGGTTATAAGTCCCCCAATATAGGTTATAACCACAGTTATCCTACTTATAACCCTACTTATAACTACCCATGAACCTCCAAGTAGAACCTAAACCCTATAACCTTTATAAAATCCCTATAGATCCCTTTAAAGGGACCCTTAAAGGAACCCTTATAAAGACCGAAAACCTGCAATAAACCTGAACCCGAGGCTGTGGGCCGAAGCAATAGGCCGACGTGGATCTTAGTGCGGCTGATCATTGCCCTGTGCACTCGTCCAAGTCATCGAGCTCTGGGGTTTGGGGTTTAGCGTTGAAGTTTTGGGGTTTAGGGTTTAAGGGCTTCAGTTTTGGGGTTTAGGGTTTAAGGTGGAAGTTTTGGGGCTTAGGGTTTAAGGTTTAAGTTTGGGGGTTTACGGTTTACGGCTTCAGTTTTGGGGTTTAGGGTTGAAGGTTTAAGTTTTGGGGTTGAGGGTTCAAGGTTTCGGGCTTGAGGGTTAAGCTTTGCGGTTTAGGGTTTGAGGTTTAAGCTTTGGTGGTGTAGGCGTAGGGTTAAGGTTTAGGGTTTGAGGTTTAAGCTTCGCGGTTTAGGGTTTAAGGTTTAAATGGGGGAGGGGGGGGGGTTAGGGTTTAAGGTTTAGGGTTTGGGAGGATACAGCGTTAACTCAGAGTCTGAAAGGCTTTAATTCAAGGTTCATGAGGGTTTCATAGCACAGTAGAAGCCAGAAAGTTGGAACATGGCTTTAGGAGGATTAGTGCTAGGATCCCTTATACTTTACCTTAAGGGCATGAGGATAATGATGTTCCAACTTTCTGGCTTCTACTATAAGGGATTTCAGGAGTCGGAGGATTCTCGGCATTTGGGGTTCGGAGTTCTTGGTATAGGGCCCCATTCGGGGAACGTCCGTCCACGATAGCACCTCAGCAATATGATCATTATGCAGATAAACACAAAACTTTTCAATAATGTATGACAAATGTTCTGCCCACACGGAAGCCAGTCTGGGTTGCGGGGTGGAGAGTTTAGCCGCATGCAGATATGGAAGTTCTTGGCGGTTGTCAGCTGCCTATAGAACCCCAAACCCCAAGACCCCAAAACCCTAAACCCGAAACCCGTATACCCTAAACCTCTAAGCCCTAAACCTCAAGACCCCCAAACCCTGAAACCCTAAAACACTAACCCCCCCCCAAACCCTAAAACCCTAAACCCCTCTACCCTAAACCCTAAATTTCGAGAACAGGTCGGTCCAGGTCTTGCCCAGAGAGCCCAATACCCCTTAATTAAGGAATATGGCTTAAATTATATACAGGGCTTCATATTATGAGTTAAGCTATATTCCTTAAAAAAAGGGTATTGGGCTCTCTGGGTTTGGGGTCTTGAGGCTCTGGGGCTTAGAGGCTTAGGGGTTTAGGAGGCTTTGGGGTTTAGGGTTTCATGTTCGGGGTTTAGGGTTTAGGGCTGGAGGGCGTGAAGATCAACCAGCGTGCTCTCGCCTTCGAGCCGTATCGAAAACGGCGAACCATCACAACATTGCCTGAAGATTCTGAACACAAGGAGCTTAGGACCCTTAGACTTAGACCAAGATGTATTGAGACATGTAGCTACGACATTCCAGCCCCATATTCCCAGAGACTCCAATATCCCTTAAATTAAGGAAAGTACCTTGAATTTCAATAAGAAGGCTAATATGATTTAAGGAATATTCCTTGATTAAGTGATAATGGAGCCCCGGGGTTCTGTAGGGTTGTGACTACTAGGGCTGCATCACCCGTAATAAGGAATATACCATAACTCCCATAGTTTAGGGTCCTTAAGGTAATGCAGGATTTATATCATCAACCGTAGTGCACCCACAAGAAGAGCCAGATCCCACTCTGAGGAGCCCTAAATCAAAGCCCTCACATCAGCCCTACTTGCAGGGTCAGGGGTAGTTACAAGCGCCTTTCAGGGGCCCTTTAAAGGGATCTATAGGGATTCTATAAGGGTATAGGTATAGGGTTTAGGGCGTTTAGGGTCTACTTGGAGGTTCATGGGTAGTTATAAGTGGGGTTATAAGGCCCCGAAATTTAGGTTGTAGCCATAGTTATCCTACTTGAAACCCTACTTATAACTACCCATGAACCTCCAAGTAGGTTACACAGGCTTCTGACCATGATCGGTGAAAAGTTCTTAACAAAAGGTGCTGGACTCTTGCTAGCCGATCATGGCACCTCATGCTATGAAGGTACATCGCGATTCCAAGGGTACCAAAGACCCATATCTGCTACTAGACGCTTGAGGGTTTCGCATAGATGCGTGCTGAATAGAGGGGTGCTAATGGTTCAAGGCTACACATGAAAGTAGTCATCATAGCAACAAGCGTTAAACGAAGATCGGCGACACTCCCTACAGATTGTGTAGTCTACCGTACTCGAATCTCCAAACCCTAGCCAAATTGAAACTTTGCACCCTAAACCCAAACCCTTCAGCACAAACCCTAAACCCTAAACCTGGCTGTCCAGCGAGAAGCTAAAGGCGGGTGATTCACGCTTGTGGTGGAGCCCTGCGAGGATACGCGGAGCACCCCACGGCCTCTGTCTTGTTTGCTCTAAGACCCAGAAAGGTTAAAGGTTACCTACTCTACTACTAAGCAAGAACCTACAACAAATATCCTAGGATTGAGTATCCGGCACTACCCTGATGTCGCCAAGGGTTGTGATTATGTTCTGCGCATTTTACGGAGCTTGAACAATCAGTAGCATGTCGAATTGGAACACTGTAGTACTTGCAGTTATGGGAACCGGAAATCGGGACGGCTTCTGTGGCTGCTCGAGTCATGGGTGCTGCTCCTGTAGTGTGGCTCCCGAAGCGATACAGAAACCTGGAAGCATCCATCGTCCTAACAGCAGAAGGAACTATCCGTGCCAGTCTGAAACGCTGAGGTAGGACATCTTGCTTTCTCTGTCTCTGCGCTAGCTAGCAGACCTGTTGAAGCTTGAAGCAGCCACGTCTGTGCCACGATTCTTTGTCTTCCTGCGTTGAACTTTTGTTATGATGCCACATACTTTAAACTAAACCTTGAAGCCGCGCGTCTGATTCAACTTGACTTCTGTGCCCAAGAGGGTCCATACACACATACTCTTTGGAACAAGGTCCCAAAAGCCATGATGGGGATGGTCTTTTGGGACCTAATTCCATAATAGTGTATATGGACCCTGTGGGTGCTGGTACCGGTGAATGCGTTGCTTGCCCGTCCTGTTGATGCACAGTAAGTCTGCTTTACCCGAGTCTCTGGCTGCGCATTGACGGTAGTCTCTGTCTGTGTACCCAGAAGCTCCAAAACCCCTTAATTAAGGAATATACCTTGAATTTAATAGGAACCCTAATATGATTTAAGGTATATTGCTTAATTCAGGGGTATTGGAGTCTCTGGGTATACCGTTCTGGCAAGAGCCAACCCGGTGTGGCGTTGAGGTCATCTGGTCTCTTCGGAAAGCCAGATAAGCCAAGAGCCAACTCAGGTAATGTAGAGGCGCTAATAATTAGCCCTAAACCCTAAACCCTAAACCGGAAAAGGGTTTTGTGGTATGATATATCGAAATTATACCGAGGAGCTCCAGGGATTGTCATCACTAGTTACTCAAGCGTCAATGATATTCATGTAGGGGCCTTAATAATAGGGTTTGGGGCCCATCATACTATGCTTATAGTAAGGATCCCCCAAAATAGTATTGGTAATTATTTGGGCCCCTAGAGAGGCAGCTTTCAGCAACCACTATGCGGCCAACTTTCACTTGCGAACGTGGGGAGACACGTATCCTCCAGGACCTACCGATGGCACCATTGGCCGGTATGGTCAAACAAAACCCTCGGAAATGCTCAGCTGCAGCAACTGGCTCTCTCTCCTCTGTCCGTGCGGCCCATAGTTTCGCTCCTTGTGGTTAGACCCAAACCCTAAACCGTCACATCCTAAATCTTCAGCCCCAAACTCTTGAAACAGCCTCCAAGCTGCTAACTACCAAGCTTTGTTCCGAGGCCCTAACCCAGTAACATCATCATTTTCACTGTTATCATTCTTAACTTAACTAATCATTATCGTTATCATGACTGTTTGTAGTGTTGTTTTTGAATTTGTTGTTTTTCTTACTGATAGTATTGAGTCTGCGCTGAGTTTTGAACCCATCATGCGAGTCACCTAGTCACAGGAAACTGAAGCAGTGTAGGAACTACTTTCGATTAGGGGTTGGGATGCTTACAGAAAGAATTATCTCCAGAAGAATACCCTGAACCTCAAACCCTACAGCCCGAAAGCCATCACGCCCGCAAGTACTTCCGGGATGTCTTTGGAGAGGCCTTGTGTCTTCGCGATGGAAAAATTGCCAGTTGTCCGAACCAGAGGCTCCAACACCCTTAATTAAGGAATTTTCCGTAAACTCCAGTAGCAATCCTTCATCTAAGGACCCCTAATTAAAGGAGGTTGGAACCTCTGCATGGGAATATAAAAGGCCCGTAGACACTTTCCTTATCACAGGGGCCGGGCGCTTCCCCTTGCTCTGCCGCTAAGGGCAGTTGGTCAAGAGCTGAAGGGAGCAGGAGTCAGAACATGCGCTCCGTGTCTTGGCGTGGGTTACGGCATGGCCCTCAACAGTGCTAACGGTTCGAAAACGACACGCTTCCGAAAGAAGGACCTTACTAGGAGCCATAATATTCACAGAGATTCCCATGTCCCTGCTTCAGAGGGCCCTCAAATCGCTACGATTGACTGCAGCTGATTCCGGTGGCAAAGTCTCCTTTAATTACTCGCAAACCAGATGGACTCTTCCCTTCAGAAATTCGCAACAGCAGCAGGAGACAGACATGATTACGTGACTCCTTGAAGGCTTGCAAAGAACATGTGTGCGTGCTATATGCATATATATATACACATACACACATCTGGAGACCACTATCTTACATGTACATGTCTGAACGTCGATTGCAAAGTCTAAACTCCCAAGACCCAATAACCCCCTTAACCCGCAAAACAACGCAACAACAACTGTAGAGCAACGCCACTGACAAGTCTCACAAACAGTGACCAATACCATTTTGGTGATTCCTTCTGATAGTAAAAGTATAAAATCCACCACAACCCTGTCCTAACTATCAAGGCCCCTATAATGGACTACCTGCTGGGCTGCGCTAGAAAGATGATGTACTGATTTCCACATGCATCAGAGATACAAACTGATGTCACTGGCAGCATGGCATCACAGTATCTAGCTTAAGGTTCCGTTCATAATAAAGTATCTGGACTTAGCACAAGCGGTTTGGTGGTTTCACATGATATGGGACCCTACTACCCATACGGCAAAGTCTACTATAGGGGCCTTAACAATTAGAATAAGGTGGTGAGGTATGTTATACTATAGTTACAATAAGGAGCCCCCAAAATAGTATAGGGAATTATTAAAGCCTCTAGATCAAATAGTAAGATCTCCTTCTGGGGTGCTCGGGGCCTTCGTGTTGCCTGACTCTTGATCTTCCTAATTACTTAGGGTTTGTGTCTAGGGTTTCTTCTTCTTCCACTGCACTGAGCCCGAAGTCTGAAAGTACACTCGCAACAAAACCGAGCTAGGCAGAAGTAAGGGTTTCACTCCTTACGCCAATGGGAAATATCCTGACAGCATGGTACCAGGAGAGGGTTGATTTTGGGGAATGTTTAGAAGGGTAAGAGACCCAAGGAAGCCCTAGTCAACTAAGCCCAACCCATCGAACAGACAAAATGCTGAACTGAAAGCCCTAAGTGAAACCTAAACGCTTGAAAGGCTGTATAGAAGCCGCATTAGGTCTCAAACATCTTAATCCCAACACAAAACTCTAAACCGTTGGATCCTTATCATAAGGATCCTGTGTTTGTTCATTTTATCAGCGCAGGTCCTGAGCAACGCTCCTGCAAAGCACGAGCCTCCACCAACACGAGCGGCTGCTTATAGGTTCTGCAAGGGTTACTCATAATGGTTCCTTTGAGGGTTCTGTAAGGGTTGGCTATCCGGACTTTAGAAAGATCACTACCACAAGAGGATTTTGATGGCTCTCTCAGACCCTCGAAAACCCACGTAAAGACCGATTTCTACATGACTCTTGGACCTGAGGACAAAGAGGATGTTTAGTGTTTTGGGTTGAGGGTGTAGGGTCAGTAGTAGTAGTAGTAGTAGTAGAAGTAGTAGCAGCAGCAACAGTAGTAGTAGTAATAGTAGTAGAGGGTCAAGGTTTATACCATTCTACTAGAGAAACATGTTTCTATCTATGAGAACACTGTTTGGAGCCAAGTTCTAGCGCTCGGGTTCGAAGACTTCGGCGATTCCCGGCTGACCAGCGCAATGTCAAAACGCAAAATGCCCTCCTCTGGCATCCGCGCTGCTCGCAAAGAGGATTTACAGTTTATCCTACTTGTCGGGTATCATGGGGAACTAAAGGTTAACCTTTTTCATAATACAAGAATTATATAGGGATTATACTACCCCAAAAAGGTTAAAGGTTACCTACTCTACCTAGAGGCTCATACCCTACCCCTTTTTTAGGGCGCCTACTTTAAGATAACAGGTCGTAACCATAAAACTAGGTATCCTAAAAAAGGGGTAGGGTATGAGCCTCTAGGTACTTCTAGGTTATAGGATTGAGGTTTCGGGCTTCGGGCTAAGTTTCCCAGTCCAAAAATCCGCTAGTCTCAAGCCTTCTAAAGACATGGCCGACTTCTGAATCCCTCCTAAAAGTTAAACTTTTAGCCTACTTATTATAGTTCAGATAGAAACCCAAAAAGTTAAAGTCCTAAGAGCCAACCAGAAGAACGCCAAGAAAGGCTTCCGGCGAGTGTATGATGATTTCCAGGCTCGCTCTTCAGAGCTCGTGGGTTCGAGGCTTGGGTTTCAGGCTTTAAGATTTTGGGTTTAGGTTTAGGGTTTATAAGGGTTTAGAGTTTAGGGGTTTAGGTTGCCTCGGAACTTGTCTGCCTCCGTTCTAAAGGTTAGCTCCTCAATGTTTCGCCTAGCAGGCATAGGTCAGGCTGTCAATCCAAACCGACAGGAGCACCACAGCAGGATGCATCGGAGTGCCAATTCCGTACTACTGGGTTCTCGCTTTGCTCAAACCATCATCTGAACAAATGATGACGAAACCGTAACTCCGATCACAACAACACTCTGGCGGTGGCTGCGACTGCTTCTGCTACTGCTAAGCTGCTCACCCCCGCTTGCCGCAAGGACGACGACGACCACCACTACTGCGACAACATTTACCTGTGCCACAAGCCCTTCCTTCAGTAGGCTATGCCAGGACACCTCATAATCTATTAAGGGTAAAGCCCCTAATTGGAGCCCCAAGTGGGTTAGTTCATGTAGAAGCAGCCCTAAAGCCTGAAAGCCCCAAACTCTAAACCTGAGGCCTAAACCCAAAACCAAGTTCTACAGGCTCTAAAACCACCATAGCTTTAAGTAGGCAGCGCTGAACCCTCGAAAGCGGCGTCTCAGCTTTTCCTTGCTGCCTTTTTTCAGACCTGGCCACGCCAAGTGATACAGGTGTTTCGAGCAAATCCAAAGGCTCAACGTTTAGGGCTTTTATGTTTAGGGCTTTTACGGTTTAAGGTTTGGGACTGGGCTGCAGGGTGTAGGGTCCAGGGTTTCAGGTTTAGGCGTCAGGCTTTAAAGCTGTTTTCTTGGGTTAAACGAGATATAGCCAACAGAGGAGTCGGCCAAGTGTGCAAAGGCTCCTTCGCTTTGTGAAAATATGTAGCAGGTAGAAGTTTGCTCATGCTGTTCTCATTGGTGAGATTCGTTTCTTTGTGTTGAGACCAAGGTGCTTGCAATTGAGGGCTGCTTCGCATGAGTTTGATACCAGAGCATGAATGATTCTAGCTGTAAACTAGACCCTAAACTGCCCTAAACCGGAACATACCGGAATCATGTTACCATGCAGCAAGGTTCGGAGGCTTTTGCACCTTTCGGCTACCGGAGTGTGAATCCACACCCTTTCCTACACGTAGGACCCCAAACTGGGTGCTCAAAGGTGGCCCCATCCCAGGTATGCTACCACTACAGTAGAAGCGCATAAGTTGGAAACCCCATAGCCTCGATCCTTAAGGGTAACGTATAGGGATTCCCAGCACTATTTGGCCTTAATCTGGTTTCCAACTTTTTGAGGTTTACTGTATTTTGTTCAAGTGATTGCGGCGAACCCTGAATTCCTACGGGCGTTAATGCCAAGAGCAGGTTTGGAGGTCTCCCTGAGGGTCCATGTACACTACCATTATGGAATTAGGTACCGAAAGACCATCCCTATCATGGTTTTGGGGGCCTAATTCCATAATGGTAGTGTATATGGACCCTCTGGGTCTATTGGTTATGTAAGATACAAGGACTATGCGGGGATGTTGTTACAAAATATTGAGACTCCTATACTAACCTCGTCTTCATTAACCAGGCTCCGGCAAGTTTCAAGCTTTCCAACGGACACGCATGTTTCTCAGACCAGAGTTCTCCCCTTAACCATCTTCAGTAACTAAGTCAGCCCTGCAATCAATGCCCGAAAACTGGTAATCCTAAGCTCTGAACCTCGAGAACCCTGAACCCGAAATCTTAGTTGCTGAGTTCATAAGCCCCCCCCCCCCAAAAAAAAAAAGTATACACTTTCAGTTTTATAGTGGGTTATATTATCCCAAAAAGTCTAAAGTGTATCCACTCAGCTACTAAGAAATTTAGAATCCTACAAGACCTATCTCCCCGTCATGCTGCTAGTTTCAAGCCGAAGCGCGATCTTGGCATGGGAGACACTGTGGATGGGCGGCGCACAAACGGTGTCACAGTCCTGTGCACGTTCGCAAACTCTTACCCTAAACCGTAAACCCCAAGCCTTATAAGCTCCTGATCTCCTAAACAAAAGCCCTAGACCCCAAGCTAGACACCCTATTTCCTTAACCCCTAAGCCCTACATCCCCAACCCTAAACCTCAAACCCGATCCTGCCCTGAGCTCCAGATTGTCACCAGACTTGCAGCCCAGCTCGCTCAAGCCCCAAATGGAAACAGTCCCAGTCTAGGGATGAAACTCTTACAGGTTACAAGTAGGGGGTGTACCTAGCTTGCATCAGAATTCGTCCTGTCAACATTCTTGTTGCATAGAGTCGGACAATTCACAAGATAGACAAACTATGGTCTTCAACAACAGTCGAGGAACCCCAATATGGAAGTCTGAATAAATAATGATACCGGTTCCGGGCTGTGCACGATAACCAAAACCTTCCTCTAAAATGAAACCCTTGGAGTAAGCAGCTCCTTTAGAACCCCTTCAGGGCACCCTTACAGGAAGGATATTCTAATTCTAAAGGCCCCCACACTGCACCCTTATCATCAAAACCTCTGTGCCCGGACAGCCCAAGCACTGCGCTGAACCACATCGTTAGCCAGGAACCTCTATAATCAGAATGGGGTCTTGCGAGATACTATGTTTGAAATAAGCAATTTTCTGGACAATTAGGATTGTAACCGTAGTTACTAAGTCCCATGATCCTTTAAGCATTGCTAGCAGCTACACCCTAAACCGGAAGCCAGTTATCGAGGGGCCAATCCCAAGGTCGACAAGCGAACTCCCCATCCGAACCCTGATCTTGGGGCCTAAATTATTAGAATAGGGTTCCTTTAAGGGGGTCTATAAAGGCTACTATAAGGGATATTATAAGGATATAGTAGAGAGGCCTAAATAAATTCCAATACTATTAATTTCTTGGGGGGGTCCTTATTATCAGTAAGGTATAAAGGGCCCCAAAACCCTATTCTAATTGTTAAGGCCTCTGTATTACCTGAATTCCCACGGGCACTTCTGGCGCTGATTTTCAAAGCCTCACTATAGGGGGCCGCAGTAATTACCATAGGGTGCAAAGGGGTTTTCGAAGCACAGTTTTCATGGGGAACACAAAGAATACTTGTAATAATGCAAATAAGTAGATTCGCGCATTTCCCAGCCCTGAACCCAAAAGCTTTGTACCAGGGCGTCATCGGGTTCTGCAAACCAGGATCGGGTTGTAGGTGTCCCTGCTCAAGCTCTGCGGCGGCGTTCTTACGGCGCTGGGGGCCTTTGTGGGCTTTCGGGGTTTGGGGTTGAGGTCGCCCAGAAACCCGCTTCAGGAACTCTAACCTACTCAGAAGTCCACACGGAGGACACAAAAACTGAGGTTCTTGATCAAGGCCGTATGGGAGTTTCCGAAAATTAGGGGTACCTTTTTTGGTGTCCTTATAATAAGGATCCTACTATTTAGGGTACTATATTAGGGTCCCCTATTTTCGGAAACTCAATGGTAGCATTCCTGTCTGGGAGTCCTCTGCTCCAGATCCCGTGGGGATCTGTGGGTTTAGGGTTTAGGGGGTTTAGGGGTTTAGGGGTTTAGGGTTTCTGCAAACCACCCCTTTTGCCAAATCTAGCTCAGGTGGAGGAGCTGTTGCCGCAGTTCCTGTTGCTCGCCGTGAGCAGGTCCACGTTACAAATGATATCCTGGTGAACCGCCGCTGCTCCCCGTGCTCGTCCCAGAAGCTCCTGGGCTTGTTGCGAGGGGCCAGCTGTCCACGGCTTCGCAGATAAACTGCAGCCCTTTTCTCTCGTTAAGTCTTTCGAACTCGTACGCGTCTCCTCCCGATCGGATGGACAAGGTTTTACAGTTTTACCCTCTGCCACCGGCCAGTTCACTTGAAACTCACACAGGTAGGCTCCCAAGTTCAGTAGAACTCGCCTGTCATGGTCCTCGAAAAGCTTGGCCACACCTTGTCCTTCTGGTGACTGTTCAAAGGACATTCTGGGTCTTCCCATCCTTCTTGGTTGATCAGCTCCCCACGCACCACTTCTGTCTGTCGGGAAGGACAGGCCGTGTGCATCACCGGAGTGCCGATATTGTAGTGCATTGGCGCATTGTGCTGCTGCCAGAGGATGCTCGCAAGATCTTGCGAAGGCGCTCTCGGTGCCCAGCAGCAACACCAATACGTTGACGCAGCGTGGCATCCTCGAAACCTTGATATGGCAAGATGGCACCTAAGTAAGGAAATTGCGTGGCAACAGGAATCCGGCCAGCCTTGTCAACACCGAAATGAAAATGCTTCTGTCTATGGGCATCCTTGCGAATCCAATGCTTGGTCAATTGTGGGTTTACTGGTAAATAACATGGTTTCCTTTATGGTACCTTTAAATCAATGCCTAACAAAAACCCGGGAACTTGCTCTTATCAGGATTTGCCTACATAACGAGATCCAGGAGCACCCGAAAAATGTTAAGTACCTCCGACCGCATGGCATGTAGCTCAGTGACATCATGGAAAAACAACTAGAATAACTAGAAACTGGTTTGGAGTATAGTTTACTACAATAACAATACGGAAACTTAAGGCATCCTATCAGACAGTAGCGATTCATGATTATCAAGAGCACTATTTTACACAAAGGTCAAGCTTGATGGAGTCTCCTCATGAATTTCTTTGGAGCACCCAGCGCGACCATGTTCCTTTCAGCCGCACGGCGCTGGCGTCTGCTTTGAGCCTGGGTCTCGAAGCCGTTTGGCTTCTGGTACGACGGTTGGGAATCGGGAGCACGTGGATTAGATGTCCAGGCTACAGTGTTCCGTGTTCTAGAAGTGGAAGAAACCTCTTGAGGAGCACGCCGACATACTGATGGTGATGGTGATCATGATGACAATAGCGCCGAAAGATTACGACGATGTTGACGGTGAAATGTGATACTATCGCTTGTCATGGTGCAAATGTCATGGTGCAAATGTCATGGTACAAAGCTGATCATGCGCATGCTTACTCCGAGTGTCACTTCATATCTCCGCCATGACAATATCAGTATTCTTTTGAAAAAGGGCCGCAAACACGCTACCCCCAATTTCAAGAAACTCCGATTCGAAAGCACTTATGAAGCTTGCAAACTCAAGACAACAGGTTCTGTAATGTTCTATAGTCGGTTCCCCTAAACCTGCATGGGAAAGGAAAGCTGAAGCTTTCTGTACACGCTCGCATTATGATTTCAGGTAAGAGTATAGGCGTTTAAGGGTTTAGTACTGGGGGAAGCTGAAGCTTTACACGCTCGCATTATGATTTCAGGTAAGAGTTTAGGCGTTTAAGGGTTTAGTACTGGGGGCTTGAGGGTTTAAGGGTCAATGGGGTTTAGGGTTTAAGGGTTTAGGGTTGGGGGATTCGTGGGTCAAGATTTTAGAGCTCGTGTTGTCGGGTTTAGGGCTTCAGGCTGAAGGTTTTCGTGTAGCTGCGTATGCAGGCAATACAACCCTAAACCCTAAACCCTCTAACCCCCTTCTAGCACCCTGTGAAACCGCTGTAGAACCTCGTTAGAAACCCTCTTCAACAAGTACAAACCTGGTTTTTTGATCCCTTTTGACAGCCCGAAGAGCATTTAAACAACCCTTGTGGAACCACTTTGGTTCGGCTCCTACAACCCCAGCCGAGCCGCTCGAGCGAAGTCGATTGCATAATCGCGTCAATGAGGATGGACATGTCGGCTGCAAGCAGAAATTGAGTTTCACCCCGAAAGCCCCCTAAACCCTAAACCCTAAACCCTAGCCCCTAAACCCTAAACCATTACAGTAGTTTGAAGGATTCTCAAAGGCCATCCCCGAGAGTCCCACCATCAGCCCTTTACGCTTGAGGGCAGGGTTTAGGGGTTTCTGGGTTTGAGGCATAGTTGGGTTCAGAAACTGGGATCGCAAGTTTGGGAATTGTCGGATTGCCTTGGATTTAGGGCTTAAGATCCCAGGAGGAACAGGCTGGTTACTTCTGGGCGGTATTTTGGACTGAATTTTGCGAAAGTCAAGATAAGTAGATTAGGATCCAAGATCGAACCCAGACAGGTGGCCCCCTTGTTCTTTAAAAGCGCGTTTATTTGTGGATTCCAATTGGCCTTATTAAGAGACACGGGACAGCTCTCCCATGATTAGAATAAGGTTTTGGGCATATTGCAGCATAGTTACTTAGCTGTACCAAGGAGCCCTAAGGCTAAGCCATACTCTTGGTAGCGATTCCGACTTCCACACTCTGTGTTGAGGAATCTTGGAATCTTGTTGTTGCCAGGGCTCTTGAGCGAAGCCCTAAACCCCTCAATGCCTAAAGCACGGTCTTAACTACCGGTATACCACGAGCAAGCTCAAAGACACGCTCACCGAAATGTTCAAGGAGCCTGGCATATACTGACCCACGCCCCTAAACCCTAAACCCCTAAACGTACTTCACTTGCAGCCCGAACGCAATGGCATCAAGACTCTGAACCCTGCTCCTCAGGAGGGTACTCCCCGAGAGTACTATCAATAAGATAAGGGCCTACACAAGTGGTAATAGATGACAATAGTATACCCTTCTAGTTCGCCAGGATATATTATGGCATACGCCAAAACCTTCTTCCAATTTCCACACACCCTATATTCAATTAACCTATAGAAGTAGAAATCTTTACACGAACCCTTCATAACAAACAAATGTTAATATGAGTCGAGCAGAGTCAAGCACTAAATAAATGGATAGATAGACTGACATTTACATGTACATGTATATATATATATATCTATATGTGCGCATATATATATATAGATAGATAGATAGATGGATAGATAGATAGATGGATAGAGTTTGTATATTTCTGTACGTTGGTATGCATATACATCCACATATACCTATATATATGTATGTACATATATATACGCACATACAAATATGTATACACAAGCCGTATATATGTTAAACACACACACACACACACATCTTCATAGACAGACTCACAGACACTCACACATGCGGTGTTCCACTACATTCCTCCCCTGTCTTCAACATTCCAAGGCACTTCTGCAGGTTTTGGCGAGCTGAGGGAACTCCAAGAGTCGATTCAAAGGCACCTTCGGAGAGTAGGGGATATACAACTCACGAGGAACACTGCATGCTTAGGGCTGAGAGCGGGACCCTGAACCGGTTCAGGAGTGCGGGCCTCTTTGTAGGGCCTGGGGTTTAGGGTTTGGGGTTTAGAGTTTCGGATTGCAGGTTGAGGGTTCAGGGGTTTGGTTTCGGGTTTTAGGGTTTAGGGCTTGGGGTTTTAGGGCTTGGGGCTTGGGGTATTAGGGTTTTAGGGTTTCAGGTTTAGGGTTTGGGATTTAGGGTTTGGGGTTTAGGGTAGGGCTGGGGGCTCAGGATAAGCTATGAGAGTTTAGGGGCTGGGGGCTGAGGCTGAGCCGTAAACCTCGCCTAAACCCAAAGCCCGAATCCCACATACAAACCTTAGGGTTGGGGCATCTCCGCGACGGGTGTGGCGAGCCCTGAACCCGAAACCCTACTTGGAGCTTCATGGGTGGGTAAAAGTGGGGGTAGAAGGCTCCAAATATAGGTTATAACCATAGTTATCCTATTGCTACCCATGAACCTCCAAGTAGGCCCTAAACCCTAAACCGGAGGCTTCGGGGCGAAGAGTGTGACGTCTTAGAGTCTTCGGAGGGTTCAGGGTTGAGGCTGTAGGGTTTAGGGTTTTAGGTTTAAGGGTTAGGGTTTAGGGTTTAGGGGGGGTCCGGGTTCAAGGCTTTGGGTTCAGGGTTCAAGGTTTCTGGATTGGAGCTTCGAGTTCATGGTGTACTTGTCCTACTTGTCGGGTATCATGGGGAACCAAAGGTTAAGCATTTTCATAACACAAGAATTATATAGGGATTATACTACCCCAAAAAGGCTAAAGGTTACCTACTCTACTACCAGGCTGTTAGAAGCTGGAGACACAAGAACCCATGTCTCTCAACGGATCTACCGAAATACGGCTGATGGACAAAATCCTGCATGACCTTAAGGACCCTAAACTATGGGAATTATGGTATATTCCTTATAATGGGTAATGCAGGATTTTGTCCATCAACCGTATAACCCCCGCCAAAAGCAAACATCCTCCAGTCTTCAAGAGAGTTCGGCTTTAGCCTTTGAGTGACTGTGTTCTTGTTAATCGCAAGGAAAGCAGAGTTTGCAACCTTTTTCGCAACTCGAGCTAAATTTCTGAGCAAGAGCCCCGAAACCCAGCTATAAACAAACCCGTGTCGAACCGCATAAACACCCATCTAAGCCCCATAACACCCCATTATCCAACCTTATAGAGAACCCCTGTACACCCGTACTACACCCTACGCAAGACCCTATATATTGCGATAAAGGTCACAGCAGCCAGAGGCGGGAGTTGCAGACAATATGGGACCCTCAACACCAACCCTGAGTAGAGGGATCCTTGATTGTTCTAAGCCCTCAAAAGCACCCCCATAGGGTTGGATCCTGGTGGAAAGGACCTGAATCCATGATGCGGGCGTCTGAGTCAAACGACCGGGGTTCGGGTTTAGTATGCTATACTCTACATGTAATCACCGTGGTTATCATTCACGGTTCGATTGTAAGTTCAATGCTTTTTGACTTTGGCATCTCGGACTCTGTCAAGGGGTTCTGGAATGTTCTTTGAGGGGTTCTGTAAAGGGCTTTTTTCAGGAATTCATATTCTCTGGCAGCCACGTGGCCCAGCCCTGCGTGTCCATAATGTTCTGACGGAGAAAGACATCTTTGATGAGGTTTTCCTCGCTGAAGTAGTACTCTATCCTCAGTCAACGGTCGAGCGTTTGGGGTACTACTCTTCCCCAAACGCTGGACGCTCCAAAAGCATGTGCAAGCATGGTGGCGCGAAGCCGTTCCAGCTTCCGGGATCTAATTTAGGCAACTTTCCGTCATGTAATTTGTTGTGGAAAAGATACTCCTGAAACCCACAGGCCGGAAGCCGTCGAACAACACCTCAATCATTTTTGCAGTAATCCAACACGCTCAGCAAACAACGTACTCCCAAAGCCTGCATGTCTACCAAAAAAACTCCTTTCAGCAAAGAAATTGCCAAGATCGCCCGTGCAGATTTGATTATTGAGACACGTCCTTTTCTTGTGCTCCTCCTTGCCTTCGTTCTTTCTCTCTTTCTCTCTTTGTCAAGCTCTCTCTTCGTCTATCACCCCACCCTTTAAACACCTGCAGTCAAACAATATCCTCAAACGTCCAGGCGTCTGTGTCTTCGCCTTGTTGATCTGCTCGGTGCGCTGTTCCGAGTTCGGAGCAGCACCACCCATGCAAGGCATCCTTGTGGCTCTAGGGGTTTAGGGTTTGCGGGTATTTTTGGGATTCAGCCTTCAGTTTGTTCCGTTGAATGAATGAAATACTCGTCGAACACGGCATTCAGGATTTTGGGCTTTTGTGTGTCGTATTTTCTTCACGGGCCTCATGGCCGAATGCTTAGTGCAGGGCTGACGGGTTCAGGGCATGCGGTCTACCGCTCGTAGATGAGCAGATAGCCGCGATTCGGCGGCACCCTGGGCAATTGAAGAGCAAATGCCTTCAGGGCTGTCAGTGCCCACTTGCAAGAAGAGCTCACAGGTTTGTTTTCCTTTGCAAGCGCCAAGCGCGCCACGCTCAGCCAAGGCCAAACTGTCAGTGACAGGTGACAGTCACCGAGGACGGCTGCGACTCAGCCACCTGCGCCTTGAAGGCGTCGCTCTCCCTTGAGGTCTTGCGAATTCATCGAGAGAGAGTTGAATCTTG
This sequence comes from Symbiodinium sp. clade A Y106, assembly GCA_003297005.1. Lineage (NCBI taxonomy): Eukaryota > Dinophyceae > Suessiales > Symbiodiniaceae > Symbiodinium > Symbiodinium sp. clade A. The sequence continues at coordinate 43,953 of BGNK01001129.1, read as the reverse complement.
GCACCCTCCGAAGAGGCCTATGTTGCAGCCTCTTTCCTTCGTTCGATGCCTTTGAGCCGACACCTCACCGAAGGGTACTGTGACTATACTTACTTCATACCTCAAACAAGCGTCTGCAGAAAACGTAGCTTCCTCTACTCAAAGGAAGCGCTGACACACGTTTGCAGAGGATGCAGAGCTTAGCACTCCAGGAGGCCCTTCCTGGATGCTAAACCCAAAACCAGAATCTGAAACCTTGAGCCCGAAACCCTACTTAAAGGATCATGGCACTTAGTAACTATTGTTATAATTAGGGTAACTCTACTTATAACTACTTATAACCCCAATTAAGGTACTTGTAACCTGACTTACTAAGTCCCATGATCCTCCAAGTACCATGTACTCACAACGAATCATAACAGGGAACCCCGAAAGGTAGGCGTTCAGGCATTCCCTAACTAGACCCTACAACCCAAACCCACAACCCTAAAACTCAAAACCCTACAACCCCCTAAACTGGGCTTCGCAGTAGGCCGGGGAAAAAACAACAGACGCTTTTATTTCATAGCTGTTCCATCAGACAGGTCCCCGCAACAAGTGTTAAAATATTGCACTCCAGAACCCGGTAAACACTAAACCCTACAACCCAAAACCCTGGAAGGATCTCCCTGCTCAAACCCTACACCCCAAACCCTAAACCCTCAACGCCAAACCCCAAACCCTAAAACCCTAAAACCCCAAAACCCCAAAACCCCAAACCCCAAACTCCAAACCCTAAAACCCCAAGCCCTAAACCCTACACCCAAAACTCTGCGGCTTTTAGCGTAAGGCTTGTGGATTTGCGGAGTTCGGATTGCAGCTCCGATGACCCAAGAGAAAGCGGATCCTCTTGGGAGTTTCCGAAAATAGGGGTACCTTATTTGGGGGTCCTTATAATAAGGATCCTACTATTTAGATAGAAGGGTACTATATTAGGGTCCCCTATTTTCGGAAACTCCCATTTTCTTTCAGGGTTTAAGGGTTAAGGGTTTAGCGTTAAAGGATTAGGGAGTAGGGTTAAGTGGTTCAGGAAAGAAGGATGAATGTAAAGTGCAGGAAATGACTTGAACTACTCAAACCGACTTTTTTGTAGGGTCTGAATTCAACCACTACAAAAGGGAACGTGCCAACAAATAGATTCTGGTAAGGTTATGATCTTATCTAGGTGGGTCTTTTAAAGCTTTTGAAAAATATTAGTAAATAAGATCCCCTTAAGCCAAATAAGGGGAAATATAAAATGTCCCAAAGCCCTACCTAGTTTTGGTAGCTGTGATGGAATGGACCGATGGCACTTCAGAGGTTTCTGCATGAAGCGGGGCGTGGCGCTAAGTAGACATCTAAGCAAAATCAAACAAGACTATGCGTGGGTATCTCTACTAGTCCATGGTTGTGAGAGTATGACAAACTTGAAGTTCTAATCCCTATTGGGCTTAAGCATCCATAACTAAAGTCAGAAAATGTTATCCAACCATGACAAAGTCTAAGGGGACTCTAAGGACACAAGGGCAGGAGAGAGCTGACTTGCCCCGGGGTCTGCGTCGCAGTCCCTGGGTTTGCCAGTGTCCCTTTAATGGTTGCCCTCATTCCTGATGTTCAGCTTTAACAAGGGTCGCCTGAAATGAAGAGGGCAAAAGGGTACTATATACTGGGGAACCTACTTAAAGGATCATGGGACTTAGTAACTAGGGTTATTATTATGGCAACTATACTTATAACTACTTATAACCCCCAATTAAGGTACTTATAACCCTACTTACTAAGTCCCATGATCCTCCAAGTAGGTCGTATGATTTCTGGCAGCAAGATCAAAGGTGCCTTTTCAGGCCCCCCATAATATGGTACGGCAACCTCATCAAAGGGACCCCAGTTTAGAGAACTACCGGTATGGTTGCTAACGACCCGAAGATGCACACACCCAGAGAGCCCAATACCCCTCAATTAAGGAATATAGCTCAAATCATAATATGAAGCCCTATATAATTTAAGCCATATTCCTTAATTAAGGGGTGCTGGAGTCCCCTAAACCTAAACCCTATAGATCCCTTGAAGCATCCCTTTAAGGAACCCTTCAGCATTCCATAATTAAGGGGTATTTTTTGCTCTCTGGGCATCTGTTTTCGCAGCCCCCAAACCCTAAACCCTGTCACTTCGATCCAAGCAGCATTTCTGGGTTGACGTTGTAGGGCATTGGGTACGGCATGCAACCTGCGGTTCGGTTTAGGCTTTAGGGTTTAGGGTGATGGTAGTAGTAGTAGTAGTAATAATAGCACAAAGCCACACTTGGCCAAGGCAATGAACAAGAAACGGAGAGTGGCTAAAGCCCAAACCTTAAGCCTGAGACCCTTAAACCCTGAGACCGTAAATACGATGGAGCATTTGTCCAGATATACTACAAGCATGGGATGCTGTCCACAAAACCATAGTAAAAGATTGTCTGCTGGCGCCTAACTGCAACATGGTCGTAATAGAATGTAGACCCGTAACTAATAGCCCCTGCGGCACTGAAGTTGTCTACGTCGGCGTACTCTCCTTGGCTGACTTCTGAACCCCTCCTACAAGTTAAACTTTTAGCCTCCGTATTATAGTTAATATAGAAACCCAAAAAGTTAAAGTCTTAAGAGCCAACCAGAAGAACGCCAAGTCTCTGTGCTGCAGCTTGTCGTGTTTGCGGTTTTTATCTCGTCTTCCCAGAGAGCCCAATACCCCTTGATTAAGGAATATAGCTCAAATCATAATATGAAGCCCTATATAATTTAAGCCATATTCCTTAATTAGGGGGTGCTGGAGTCCCCTAAACCCCAAACCCTATAGCTCCCTTAAAGGATCCCTTAAAGGAACCCGATTTAAGCTATATTCCTTAATTAAGGGGTATTTTTTGCTCTCTGGGTTCTTCTGGCTTCAGACTTCTAGGTGGAGGGGCTCTACAGTTTTAGGCTTTAGTCTTCTAGGGGCTTACCCCGAGGCCCCATGGTAGTTCCTTTTTGGGATTACCTTATAGGATTCTATATATGAACCCCAAGAAGGAACTACTATGGGGCCTCTGGGTAGTTAAGGAAATGGCATAGGGAATTTAGTTGCGAGCCTGCGAGAAAGGTCTTTCCGTGTCTGTGTTATCGCGCAGGCCCTCGGCCTACATGCCACAGCATCAGAAACTCCGGTTCTTGCGAGGGTTCATTGAGGGTTAGAATCAGGGTTCGGTTTAAGGGCTACCGCCCGAATCACTGTGGGGATCAGCAAACACAAGCTCAGTCCATCATAGGGACCCTTAGGGGGGTAGGGGGAGGGGGGGTAGGGGCCCGTAATGCCCACAAGGACGAAAAAGGCCTATTTAAGGAAGCATAGTCCCGTACCCCCCTGCCCCCTATCCTTTTCAGGGTCCCTATGTTTCCAAGCTTGGGCCCAACTAGAATCAGCTCTTGAAGAAACCCACATAGGGTTTAGTAGGTCTAGGCATGGACACAATTGCAGCACCCTTTAGGCTTTAGGGTTTAGGGGTTTAGGGTTATGGTAATTATATAAGCCCCAAAAGGTTAAAGGTTGCCTACGCAGCTACTAAGATGCTGACCCATGGACCCACGTGCAGCGCGCCTCCCATGTACCCTGGGTACATTGAAACCTGTGACATGTCGAAGAAGGGCATCGGACAGGCCATGCAACCTGACAAAGGGATTTATAACCCCAAGGGTCCATATACTCAAATAGTATATACTTTAGGCCCACAGTACCTATATGGGGAGTACTTTAAGGCCGCGTATATACTATTTGGGCACATAGACCCTTAGGGTAATCAAGGGCTCAATCAGGGCCAGGACCATGTGATAGGGGGCTTACAGTTTCTTCGTTATGTGCAGGCGGAGAGGGCCGGATATTGAGCGGGGGGAATACGGTAGGCCATAAACCCGAAGCCCCTTGAGCAAAAAGTTACCCCGTTTAGGGCCTAGGGTTTAAAGTTTAGGGTTTAGGGTTTACCGCAACCCAAACTGCTAGAACGTTTGCGACTTTGGAGTTACAGAAAACACGGAACACAAATGTAGGCCTTGAAAGGTCTCACGGGGTCTTTCGTGTCTTCCCGTATCCCTCTTCGGGGCTTGCTAGGCTTCAGGGCTAGTTCAGAGTAGGGATTGGGTCTTGAGGTTTAATGAAGGTTCAGGGTCTAGGGCGTAAGCATCAGCCTGCCTCGAAATAATGGAACTGAATTGCTCCGTTTCAAATTAAACGAAGAAGGAAGGCACGCGGCAGCGCGAACACACCAAAGAAGGAAGAATGCGACCATCTTCGATGGCAACGCGACAGAAGACCCTGGCTTTTGTCTACAAGGACCGCAAAACTCGCGAGTTTTGGACATAGAGTCGAGTGTAGAGCTGCCATTGCCTCCACTGTACCTACAGAAGGCTTCCCTAAGGGTCCATGGACTCAAACAGTATATACTTTGGCCCCAAAGTACGTAGATAGGGACAACTTTAAGGCCAAGGTATATACTATTTGGGCACATGGACCCTTCAACCCTAAACCCGAAACCCTAAAGCCTTTACAAAACCACCCCTTCAAGGAACCCTATGTGGGCACATGGACTCTTAGGGTTTGCTACTTGAAGAACGACGTCGCCGAAGTTTCGAGAATTCACGGGGAGGAAGCTTCGCAGAAGCGGAGATGCTCCAGAGGTAGGCGGTGGCACAAAGCCGCAAGCCATGAAGATTCGGCCTGGAAGGAAGTGTACGAGTGTATCATCGAAGCTGGGGCTGAAGACAAAAGTCCTTCAAGCATCCCAGTCGGAGAAGAAATCCATCCTCTCTTCGCAGAAGCCTTAGCACGATTCTCATGAACTGCTGTCTCAGAGACGTCATTCAGCTTCAGACTTCTCTCAGACTCAGACGAGGAAACCTCACAGCCAAGTCTAACCTCAACGGACCACAAACTCTAAGCACCAATGCTCAACAGCTAGACCTTAGCCGCCAAGCCCTCCTTGTAGAACTCGTAGAAAACCCTACACACCCTTATACAGTCAGCAAGTTGCTCAGCTACTTCTCGAGTTTTCCCTGTGACCCCGGATCAGCAGGAACCTGCCATAGGTTGCTGCATGAAGCCCCCTGGCATGCCTGTGATCGCCGATTGGGAGGTTTGGGCACAGGATTCAGCTAGACCCTTATGTATATATAACGACTTGATAAGAACTGATGAAAACTCTACGTTGGGGCTTTTACGAAGCACATGCAAAACAGTAGTTTGCAACTGTCGTCCTGAGACTTCAGGCCTGGAGATGTCAGAATACTGAGTACTCTACGACTCTGAATATCACCCTTTGGCCACCATATCGTGCACACAGATATATATATATATATATGTGTGTGTGTGTGTGCGGATATATGTATAGATGTATAATTAAAACGCACTCACATAGATATAGATATAGGTATAGATATAGATATAGATAGAGATATAGATATAGATAGAGATAGAGATAGAGATAGAGATATAGTGATAGATTTAGATATAGATCTAGATCTATATCTAGATACAGATATAGATATGGATATGGGTATGGATATAGATACAGGTATAGATACAGACATATTTTGTATATGTAGATGTGGACACCCCCCCCCACCACCTTCCTCGGTCTTATTTCCACAGTAAATACCGCGGTTGTATACCCTCATGCAAGTGTCAAGGCAGATTCAAGCTTCGAGCTTGCTATGGTTGAGACGAACGTGGAAGGCGTAAAACCCTCTCGCTTATGGGGATAAGAATAAGACTTGGCCGACTTCTAAACCCCTCCTAAAAGTTAAACTTTTCGCCTACTTACTAAAGTTCATATAGAAACCCAAAAAGTTAAAGTCCTAAGAGCCAACCAGAAGAACGCCAAGAAGAGTAAGGATCCTAACATTAAAGCCCTTTAAGCCTTAGACAGAGGGAGTATTCTGATCAGGGGTCGGGTCTGTCTACATTAATCACTAATGTATACCCCGATACCTTATCAAGTGCTGGCCCTGAATGTTAAAGATCCTTGCTATAATTCATTCATCTATACGGACCACCATCTTCTGTACTGATGCTCGGTCGTCTAGGCCGGTTCCCCGGATGCTTGTTCGTCAGCATGATCTATGGTTTAGGGCTTAGGGTCCTTGATCTAGGGCTTCTTTGGTATGGGGTCTAGAATTTAGGTTCTGCACGACTGATATCCCATGCTCTGTGCAAGCTCCATGCCCAGTGTATGCCTTCCCGATTCAGCTCACTCATGGCTCGCATAGCAACCATGTTTTGTCTGTCGGAACAGCCAGCTCCAGATTCACCAGATTTCAACATGGAAAGCCCCAACCGCGCAACTGAATTCATGTTTGAAACACTCGCCTTAACAATCTCATGTCCTTGGTTCGGTCCCTGGCCAACACATCAGGGAATAGCCCAGGCGGTGGCTTCTTTCGAAGCGTCGTCTCAGACTGCCGGACGCCAATTTGGCCCTCAACGCTATAGTAGAAGGCAGGCAGAAAGTTGGAACATTCGCATCCCAATGCCCTTAAGGTCTAAAGCAGAAGGGATCCTAGCGCTACTCCTCCTAAACCCATGTTCCGACTTTCTGGGATGTATAGACCCTAAGACAGGTTTTTGGGCTCAAGGTCTTGGGCTCCAAGCTGCGCAGCTTTTGGGTTTACGCTTTCGTGGCTTCTTGCATCTCCTCACTGAGGCTCCCTTCCCTAAACCCTAAACCCGAAGAGACAGCCGAGGATCACTGGCAAAAATTCAAGAAAACAGCATCATAAGCACAGGGTTTAGGGTTTAGGGTTTTGGGTTTAGGGTTCAAGAACTACAGCAATATTACTATTACTGTTGCAATGGCCATTGCCTTTGCCCTTACCATTACGCTAACCTCCGAAAACCCTAAATCCCCAAATCAATACCCTAAACCCCTAAATCCTAAGCTGACCCTTAAAGCAACAAATTGCCAAGAATCCCTAGACCACCAAACCGAAAGCTTCAACACACAATTACCCAAAACCAAAAACACCCAGATGGAACCGATTTCAGAGTTCCTAGGCACATGCCTGGGAAGCTGTTCCCGCTGTTCGGTGCCTGCGGCGCGGTGTTATACTTTAGGGATCAAGGGGTTCAAGCTTTCAGGGAGGGTGTCAGGAGTTTCGTTGTCTTTTGCTCCCTGGTTTGAGGGTTTTGAGGGGAGTCAGGGAGTCTTGTCCTAAGCTTCTTCGGCGCTCAGGGTCGTGGGCGGAGAGCAAGTGGAAAATACGCACACTTCGCGGACAGTGGTGTGCGATTGAACCGTCCCGCGTTTTGGACTTGAGGGATTGCGGCCATGAGGAAATCCGTGTGCGTAATTGCCCTTGCGCCAACCCACTCTGAACCTACCCAGTCGCCGCCCCAAGCCGAGCGGAGACGTAACCGTAATTGCGTTGGATCCAATGATTTGTCCAGGCTTCACAAACACGACGACACCAAACAGAGGAACCTCTCTCTCGTTCATCCCAAAACGGAGATCAAGTTCACAAGGTTTCGGTCATCCACAGAGATTCCTGTATCATTGGGGGTTTAGGGCTTACGGTTCCCGTGTTTGGGTTGTAGGCTGACAGTGTTCCTGTTAGGCTTCGTACGGCTTGCACAGGCTGCCTTAGGGTGTTTTGTGGGATCGTGTGTTGTCGGGCTGCTGTATCGTTAAGGCTCCTCATGGACATGTTTGGTTTATCAGGCTTTAAGACATGCTCCAAAGTCTTTCGAACCAACTGTTGCTGGCTCTGCAGCACAGAAAGCGAAACCCAAAACTTTGAACCCCAAACCACACAACATCAGCAACACCTAAAATGCGAAAATACAACAAACCCTCAACCCAAACCCTCAACCCTGTACCCCCAAACTCGAAAACTGAAGTCTCTTAATGCACTCTTGTAAGCCTTATGCTAATCATTACGGTATAAGGCCCCCCAAACCCAATTCTCATGACCAAGGCCCCCTGTACTCACCCTTTGAAAACCGTTATAGAACTCTCATTAAAGCCACGAAGCTCGTATGAAAACCCTATCGTGTTTCTTAAGGCCCATGTATTCAGCCGTTATGGTATCCCCTTTATTAACCGTAGCCCTTAAAGGAAGCCTATACTAATTACTGCGGCGCCTATACTAGGCCTACTAGGCAGTACCTACAACACCTCTATAAAAACTGCAAGAAGCTCTTACAAAACCCTGTTACTTCCGTTACACTCCTAACACAGACCCTTCAAGCGAAGAAACCCCTCAAAATTTTGCTTGTACTACCCTACAATAAACCCCAAACCCCGACACCCCAAAGCCCTAAACCCCTCAACCTCCCTGGCCTGTGGAGGCGGTGCAGGTCTTGGCTCCTTGCGATCACTTTTATGAGGGGTGACACGCAGGTGTTTAGGGTTTAAGCTCGTGGTGGTGGGTCGTTAAGGTTGAATTGCATCTGGTTTTCCCGTGGTTTGGGGTTTAGGGTAGAAGGGTTTTTTGGGGGGTGAGGGTCTAGGGTTTAAGGTCTTCTGGGGTTTAAGGTTTAGGGTTCGAAGCTTTTTTGCAGAAAAACACTCGACCACAACAAGGCGCATAATAAATCCTACACCATCCTACGCCCCAACATACTGAAACCCAACCCCTTCCCAAAAACCCAGAAACCCTAAGCCCCAAACCCCAAAACAGCCAGAAACCCAAGGACTACACTGTCTTTCGCTTCTGATCCATGGTTTAGGGGTTTAGGGCTTAGAGCTCAAGGACGAGGGTGTAGGGGTTTAGGGATTTAGGGATCAGGGTTCTCTTTTTAGGGAGGGTCTCGAGGTTTGGGTTCTGTATTTTGTCATCAGTCAGCCGAAAACCGCTGGCTTTAGCCTGGAAGGTTTAGGGTGTTAGGGGCGTTTGGACTGCGAGGGTTCCTGCTTCAAGGGTCCTGCAACGGTCCTGTCAAGGAAAGCATACTATAGAACCGCATAGTACCCTTGGAGGGAGCCCTGTTCCAGAACCCTATAGTACCTTAAGGGTTCTTGTACAGGTTCTAGAATCGCACTTTAGAGTTTTGGGATAGCGGACTTTGGGGCTTTGGGCGTTAAGGTTGAATACTGTGTGTGCGTAACGGCTCCACGGTATGTTCCAAAGAGAGAAGTCTCCAAGAAGAAGCCGTCATGTGGAGTTGGGGTGTAGGGTTTGAGGGTTCGGCCTTGAAGATCAAAGCGTAAAACCCAAAACCCTCAAATTGACCCTAAACCGAATGGCAAACGTCACCCTCAACTTGAGGGTCAACGGAAACCGCAGAATGGCTACTTAAAGGATCATGGGACTTAGTAACTAATGTTATAAGTACCTTAATTGGGGTTATAAGTAGTTATAAGTAGAGTTACCCTAATTATAACCCTAGTTACTACGTCCCGTGATCCTTTAAGTAGCCTCAGGAGGGTTTAAGGTGGAGCTATTTTGGGGGGGTTAGGGTTTGTTATTTAGGGTTAGATGGCATCTAGAACGGCCCTAAGCCCCAAACCCAGAATAACTCAAATACTCCTAATAAATCTGGGCCAAGAGAGTGCGAGCAACGCAAGAATGACCCCGAACCCCTAAACCGAGAATAAGTAGAAGAACCCAACACCCTTAACCCAAACAACGACAACAACTCAACATAACCTGACTAGAATATCCCTAAATCCAAAAGACTTGATGACTAGTATATATATATATATGTATGTATATATAGAGAGAGGCCTCAACACTTGATCTAGAGTATTGAGGCATGGTATAGTGCATAGGGACTGCCAAAGGATTCTAACCACTAATAAGCAAACACCCTAAACCGAAAGCACCACCAAACCCGAAACCCCCAGACCCTAAAACCTAAGCCAAAAATCCCTGAACCCCAAACCCTTAATCCCTAACCCCGCCCTCCCCTTCACCCCCGCCCCCTGCGGCCTCTGCGGGACCTGGCGCAGGCGACGGGGTCGGAGACCCCTCCGCTGGAGATGCGCCCTGCCACGAGCTTCCCGCTTCCCTATTTCAAGGGACCCCAAGAGGTTGTACAAGGGTTACTTGGAGGATCATGGGATTTAGTTAGTAAGGTTATGAGTACCTTAATTGGGGTTATAAGTAGTTATAAGTAGAGTTACCCTAATTATAACCCTAGTTACTAAGTCCCATGATCCTTTAAGTACTTTTGAAGGGATCTACTAGTCTACGTGGCTTCTCCAAGGTTTACTATTTTAAGGGACCGAAAAGGTTGTATAAGGGTTTCTTTGAAGGGATCTACATGGCTTCTCCAAGGCCCCCATAAGAGCTCCTTGAAGGGATCAAGGGATTGCTTAATGAAGGTGTTTCGCACTCCGCTAGAGGGGTGTCGTTGGGGTTCGGGATTAGATCTTCTGCGCAGGGTGCCCGGCATCCTCTTAGGGCTAAGCGTTTTCGGGGATTTTAGGGATTAGGGGTTTAGGGTTAAGGGCTTTAGGGGATTGGGGTTTAGGGGTTTAGGGGTTAGGGTTTAGGGGTTTAGGGTTTTCAGGGGTTTAGGGTTTTCAGGGGTTTAGGGTTTTCAGGGGTTTAGGGGTTTAGGGGTTTAGGGTTACGAGTTTACCTGCATTTTGCCTTACTACGCCACTCAAGTTTGTCAAGGAAGCGAGTTTGGCTCGGGACTTCGTGGTTTGGGGTGGCGTTAATCTAGGGGCCAGAATAATTAGAATCATGTGTTGATGCCCATTATACTATAATTATCATAAGGAACCCCCAACATAGTATGGGTAATTACTACTTGGAGGTTCATGGGTAGTCATAAGTCGGGTGAAAAGTAGGATAACTATGGTTATAACCTATATCAGGGGACTTATAACCCCACTTCTAACTACCCATGAACCCCCCAAGTAAGGCCCCTCTACTAAAGTAGCCCTTATAGTAGCCGTTATAGACCCCTTTAAAGGAACCCTATTCTAATAGTATTGGTAATTATATTTTGGGTTTGGGTCTCGGAGAGGTTTGGGTGGTCGAGGCTTGGTGTTTGAGGCTCTACCCAGAGAGCCCCATACCCCTTAATTAAGGAATATGGCTTAAATTACGTAGGGCTTCATATTATGATTTAAGCTATATCCCTTAATTAAGGGATGCTGGAGTTCCCTAAACCCTAAACCCTAAATCATAATATTAAGGCCTCTAAAATTTAAGCTATATCCCTTAATTAATGGGTATTGGGCTCTCTGGGTAAGTGTTGGGTTCAGGCCGTATGGACGCTGCCACCAAACGCCCTAATATGTATAGCCTTCATAATTAGAATAGGGTTGCTTTAAAGGGTCTTTTTTATGAGAGTTACTATAAGGGATATTATAAGGGTGTAGTATAGGGGCCTTCATAATTAGAACAGGGTTTGGGGGTATATTATGCCATAATCATGATAAGGAACCACAAAAATAGTATTGATGGGTTTGGGGTTTCGGGCCTAAACCGCAAATCCTCATAGCGGCTCAGAGCCTTTTTACAACCGACAGCTATGGGCCGAAGTACACCAACAGTAGCGGGCCTTAATAATTAGAATAGGGTCTGGGGCCCATTTTACTTATAAACATAACAAGGACGTAATTATTTAGGCCCCTATGGTAGCTACTTCTGTCGACGAGACACTAAATTGCAGTCATGTCTGGGGCCGAGTTTTTGCTACTGATTGGGCACTCGGACTCTTCCGGCAAATTAAAAGCTTCTACAACATGTCAAAAATAGTCCGACCCCGAGACCCTGACTCAACCCTAAATCCTAAACCCAAACCCTTTAAGCCCTGAACCGCGACCCTAATACAGCGGCCTACATAATTACCAGCATTATTGCGCAGGGCTCCTTAATATGACTATAATATAACATAAAAATACACAGTAAATAAAAAGATGTATGTATATATATATATATATATATCCCCAAACCCTGTTCTAACTATTACGCCCCCTCTACTAGGGTTGATGATATAAACGCTGCATTACCCATAATAAGGCAAACACCATAACTCCCATAGTCCAGGGTCATTAAGATGATATTCCTGCATCATCTCAATGAAACCCTAAACCCCTAAACCCTAAACCCTAAAACCTATTCCAGCTATCAAGGCCCCTACGCTAAATCCTTAAAATTCACTTATAGTATCCCATAAAGGAACCCTTTAAAGGACCCCGTTTTCAAACTACTAAGGCCCCTATATTATGGTAATCACCATCGAACTCCAGGCCCCTGCTAGTACCCTTATAATAGTAGCCCATATAGCAACCCTTACTTGGCTGACTTCTGAACCCCTCCTACAAGTTAAACTTTTCGCCTCCGTATTATAGTTACAGTAATATAGAAACCCAAAGTCTCAAGAGCCAACCAGAAGAACGCCAAGCTTATAGATCTCTTTTACGGAACCCTAAGCCCAACCCTTTCCCTTAACCCTATTCAAATTAAGGCCCCTGATCGAACTCAAGGCCCTAGGGCGCCTTTAAGAGATCCTTTAAGGGATCTATAGGGTTTAGGTTTAGGGGTTTCTAAGATCCCCTGCCTGATTGAGGCCTCCGCCTTGTGGCTGGAAACCTCAGCACACTTCGGTTTGCTAAACCCTAAAACCTGAAGCCTAAACCCTAAAAGTAACCGTAAACCCTGAACCCTAAAGGGTTTAGGGTTCAGGGTTTAGGGTCTAGGGTTTAGGTTTTAGGGTTCGGCTTCCTATGCTTTGCACACCTTTGGACCGAAACTAGATGCATCATCTTTAAAATGATCCCTTGGACTTTTGATATAGGAAAGTAAAAAATCAACCATAACTATAACTCTTAAGTTTAATGAACCTTCGGAGCTTTGATCTAGGAGAATAGAAATCAGCCACAACTATTCAGAGCACTAATGCATACCCGAGTGAAGGGCATATTCCTTGCGGTGTCGCATCTGCCCTCATGCGATGTAAGATGTCTTCCTAAAGCCACATGCGAAAGAGTGCTCGCCGGGGGCTAATTTCGACCCTCGCAGAAGGCTTTGATTCATTGATCTCCCACCTTTTTCATAATATAAGGAGTATATAGGGATTATACTACCCCAAAACGCTAAATGTTACCTACTCTACTACTAGGTTAATCTCCCTTCCCTCTGCAACTAATTTCAGACCTCGGCGAGGTGGGTTCGGACCATAGTCTGGAGGCCTTGATGATTAGAGTAACTCAGTTGCTGAGTTCATAAGCCCCCAAAAGTGTACACTTCTAGTGTTACAGTGCGTAATATTATCCAAAAAAGTGTAAAGTGTATCCACTCAGCTACTAAGGTAAGGTTTTGGGGCACAAACAATCCCTGAAGATTTGCGCCACCTACTTAAGCCGTAAACCCTGAACCTTGAGCTCTTCACGGAAAGCTCTACTTTACCTTACAGAAGGCTCTAACCTACCTGAACCCGGATCTAGAAGTTCCACAAGTGAAGGATCCTTATCAAAAGTACAGGATCCTTGTGAAACCGAAACTAGACCTAAGAGTAACCTGGTCTAGGAAGAAAAAAGGGTGCCAATTTTGGGAAAAAGGGGGTTTATAAGGGAACCTAAACCCTAAAAAAGGGAATAAAGGCCTACTCTGGGTCCTAGTATTAAACGGAAAACCAGACTAGGTTTCTGAAACTCCCTGATTCAATGGAGTTCAAGCTCAAACGCCCCACTGAAGGAGCCACAGGGCCCAACACTCTGCACTGCTGAACCGAAGCTGGTGGGGTGTAGTGTTTCTCTTATCAGCATGCTGCTCACTTGCATGCTCAAGAAGCTTCTTCCTCCTCTCCTGAAGGCTCTGTACCTCATTTGTCCGGGACCAGCCAGCCTTCCTGTGTCAGGCTGTAGAAGCGACTGTCGAACTGAATGACCTCCAGGCGTAATCTCCATCTTCCATCCGCTGACGGATAATCACCGACTTGTGTTCGATCGCATTGCTATGCTTATTCTCTGATTTGGCTTTCTGGTACTCCTGAAGTTCTGCCAGAAATGGCACCAGCCGAGAGGCAGAGGACGATAGGGCTTTAGGGGTTTAGGGTTTCAGGGTTTAGGGTCTTGGCTACAGCCTACACTCCCCAAAGCAGGTAAACTAAACCCATAACAGGCTGTTATTCTACAGTCTTTTGCGCTGCAGGTAAAGCCTAAACTCCCTAAATAACGCACCAGCATGTTTTTCAACACGTCCTAATAGTAGGACACTTATTCTCAGCCCCCCTTCTTGGACAACCAGGCCCTCAGGGGTGCCACTTTTGCAATATAGATCCACAAGGACACTTGGAGGTTCATGGGTAGCTATACGTAGCGTTCGAAATAGGATACGATGGTTATAACCTATATTAGGAGACTTACAACCCCACTTACAACTACCCATGAACCTCCAAGCAAGGGACGTCTACAACAGTTTCAAACCCTAAACTCCCCTAAACCCTGAACCCTCAACCTTAGCAGTAAAAGGACCCATCAGTGGAAAGGGCCGCTCAAAAACTTCCAAGGCCAAGGTGCCTTTACCCTTACCACCCTTGCCTTTGCCACCTTTGCCTCAGTTGGGTTTAGGGCTTTTGGAACTTTTGGGCTCAGGGTTTAGGGCCTACGGTGGAGGATTTAGGGTTGAGGGGTTTAGGGGTTAGGGTTTGGGGTTTAGGGGTTTAGGGTTTAGGGACTTAGGGCCGGGGTTTAGGGGTTTAGGGTTTAGGGGTTTAAGGGTTTAGGGGTTTAGGGTGCACGGTTTCGAAGTTGCAGCTTTGGTTTGTAGGAGCGAAAAGGGCACCTGAAGTTATACCTTCGACGGTACCAGCCCCATACCTCAGACGAGTAGCTCACAAAGCTCATCAGTACCTGTCATATGACAAGCATCCCCAGTATGACTTTACACCCCAATCGTGCAATATTTCCCACATAGCTGCAGTTTACCCAAGTTTGCTGCGAAAGGTATTCCACTCTTCAGCCTTCTGGTCAATCGTCAAGCGCTGCTGTTTGCATTCTCGGGTCGTTCTTTCGTGGATCGCCATCAGCATTTGGGTGATCACGGTGGCCGTCTTGTTGTTGAATTGCCGGTCGTTGTGCTTAGGGTCGAACACCTCCCCTTCTGGCACCGGCTTGGGCATACGTGCCCGATTGGAGAGGCTCTTCAACTTGATCTGGCTGACTGTTCTCGTGCTTGATGGCAGCCGCGACCTCAACGCTCTGAGAACAGCTTCCTGTTCAGTCTCTGGCTCCATAACCGTCGTGGCTCCACTTTGGAACCTCTAATGTAAAATAATAGCCTAGAGTGACCGGCCCAGTATGAAACAAGTAGGCTTCACTACTTCATATGTTTGCCGCCCCGTGGTCCTTTAACTTAGTGCTTAGGGGTTTTGGTTTACTGGAAGGGATTCTTGGAGTCTGGCAGCAGATTCGAGTCTAATTAGTCTTGGCCGACTTCTGAACCCCTCCTAAAGGTTAAACTTTTAGCCTCCTCATTATAGTTCATATAGAAGCCCAGAAAGTTAAAGTCCTAAGAGCCAACCAGAAGAACGCCAAGTTAAGGTTACTAGCCGTAACCAGATTCGTAACCTTAGTAAGTACTTACATGATTGATTATTGATGATGATGATTATTATATACTACATTACTTAAAGGCTCATGGGACTTAGTAACTAGGGTTATAATTACGGTAACTCTACTTATAACTACTTCTAACCCCAATTAAGGTACTTACAACCTTACTTACTAAGTCCCATGATCCTCCAAGTAGCCCTGGGACCCCTACACTATAACGGGTATAGAATAGCTATATTAAGGTTCTATACCTAGGGGTCCTTATTAAGGGTCCCTCCTTTTACTCTTTGATAAAGCAGATTACAGTAAACCCCATAAAGTTGGAAACCGGATTAAGGCCGAATAGAGCTGGGATTTCCTATACATTACTCTTAAGGATTGAGGCTATTGGGTTTGAAACTTCTGGGCTTCTACTGTAATAGGCCCCTTTGGGTTATCTTACAAGGACCTCCGGGCTGAGCTCTAGGACTTTGGGCTTGAAGAGCTTGTACTTGTGAAGGCTTCAAAATAGGGTTTAGGGTTTAGGGGCTGTCTATGAGTACTAGCCAGCCCTGAATCCGATTATCAAGCCTGTTAAAGCCCCCCCCCCCCATGAGATGCTAAGAAAAGCATATAAAGCCTGATTAATTATGGATCTTGAGGTTTAGGATCTGGATCTAAATCTCGAAGTTGGGCATGAGCCTAGTTCATGTGTTCCTGTTTTGTATTTGTATCTGTCTGTGTCTGTGTGCAAGGGCGTGCACGTTGCGTATGAGCGCGCGCGCACGCGTGCGTATGTGTGTGTGTGCGTGGGTGGGGGGGGGTTAGGGTTTAGTGCTCGGTGCCGTGAGGCTGTAGGAGTAGGGTGGGGGGTTTAGGGTTTAGGGCTCAGGATTCGAAAGCCGGGTTTAGCATTCAGAGCTTGGGGTCAGTGGGAAGGTTTACCGGGTGTCGATTTTAACAGCCCCCCCTAAATTACTTGCGACGAGGGCTCTGTATGAAGCAATAAGGGAAATTGAGTTTACGGCGTTGGGTTTGCAGTCAAGGGTTGCCGTGCTTGCGCAGGTCTAGCATGATTATGCACACAGTGGCAAATGGTGGAACAGAGCGACTAAAAGTACAAAATGCCGGTAATAGCCTCTGTAAGGTTGCTGCTGCTTGTAACAATGCAAGCTCTCAGAAGTTGCAACCCTGTCTCCCATTGTCTTTACATCTTGCACAGGAAATGGGAGTTTCGGAAAATCAGGGGTACCTTATTTTGGGAAGAATTATATATAAGGAGGATCCTACTATGCAGGGTACTATATTCGAGTCCCCTATTTTCGGACACTCCCATTTAACCAGCGATTATAGAGCTCTTATGGATCCCTTAAAGGAGCCCTGATGATACCCTTAAAGGAACCCTATTTGGGTACATGGACCCTTAAAGGAAGTGCTGTCAGAGCCGCCGTCGTCTCCTTTGAAACCCTTGCCTCTAGCCTGCAGCAGGACTCCGTGGTGCTTAGTAGGGAATGGGGGAATGGATCCCTACATTGCAGGGTTCCTGTATATAAGGGATCTATAAGGGTACTATACGGATACTATCAGGGTTTAGGGTTTAGGGGTTAAGGGGGCATGGATCCCTATAGTAGTCCCTTTATAATCCCCAATAAAGGTCCCCATCATCCATTCCCCCCTATAGTCTTGAGGGCTTTAGGGTTTAGGGGTTTAGGGGTTTAGGGGTTAGGGTTTCGGGGTTTAAGGGTTTAGGGTTTTGTTCAGGTGTTAGTCTTGGCCTTCCAGTTTCCGCATGGGACCTTTTAACTTTAGACTGAGCGCTGAGGGTTTGGGGGCTAGGGTTCATGGTTTAGGGCGTAGGGTCTAGGGCAGTCCAATTTTCGACGAGACGTGTAGACCTTTTGGTAGTATCCTGCAACAATGGACCAACGTAACGGACAGAAGTTTGACAATCTAATATCGGGGCCTCATTGGAACACGGTTTTGGGGGAATACAGAACTCTAATCATATTTAGGAACCCTACCTACGGAATCGTATGCACAGCTACTCTGAACCCTATAATAGGCCGACGAAGGATAAGAACAGCATCCGGCAATTCGATTCAGCTTGTGGTGCAGCGTTGCACAGGGTTTTATACGGTATCTTAAGGTTTCGGGCTTCGGGATTTCGGGACTGGTTGGGACTCTAACTCCTAATAATTTACTTAATTCTTGACCTCTGAAGCACTAAGCGCTAACACGCCATGAAGGCTGAATGCACGAAAACCTAGACGTAGAGCCTTTCAGGAATAAATTGAACGGCCTCCCCGCCACCCGACCCCCCCCCCTCTCAAACAAAAGGCATCCCGGTTCCCACCAGTATACGTCTTGGGATAGGACTTGCGAGCTTTTCCAATCTCAAACCCTAAACTCCCTTAACATCAAGCAAGCAAACAACCAACAACATTCAAACAAACAAACAAACAAAAAACACAAAACCAACCAAAGAACAACCAAACGACCAAAACGAACAAGCAAACAAACAAACACAAACACACACAGACACAGACACACAGAGACACAGAGACACACAGACACAAAGACAGACACAATGACACACACACAGACACAGACACAGACACAGACACACACACACACACACATACATCTGCAATTAGGTAGAGGATAACAGAAAACAAAACAGAATTGGCTCACTTATCTAGCAGCTGTCTGACAGCAAAGTACTAGTGCGATTTCCTTCTTTGAACTTGGCTAGAAACTTTGTTGAACTTGGCAAGAACCCAGAAACTAGTGGTCCTAAACCGATGTATACCTTAAACCCTCACAGGAACCCTCAAAACGGATCCCTTGAAAGGAACCCACCCAAACCCTAAACCCTAAACCCCTGGACCCGCATGGCGCCTTGCCGCCTCCCTTGCCGCCGCCTTTGGATGGCTGGAACCTGAGGTGCTCAGCTTCAACTCGAATTTCGGTGGCAGTGGGGTGTAGGATCGAGGGCACGCGGGCATGCTTCTTGCATCACGACATGCCCGATACTGTTAGAAGCGGGAACACGGCCGACGTCAGTGTGAGGTATCATACTTTGCAAACATCACTGTGACATACGTCTTTTATATTATACGGTCCATGTTGGGGGGAAATGCACTGCGCGCAAAACAAGGAAAACAGCAACTATGTCAAATGTATGTAACGACACCCAATTATGGGATATATCCCCCCTCAAAAACATCGTAGGTGACTGGAGCCTGTGGGCTTCAGGATTTAGAAGCCCTGCACTGCAGCGCGACACCAAGTTGTCTCTGACCCGAACCCAATACACCCGAACCCTAAGACCAGCTAAACTCTAAACCCGAACCCTCGAACCCACATCCGAAAATGCAGGCCTTTCCAGGGTAGAACTCAGAGTTCTGAAACGACGCAACTACTTGAGTCAGGGCTATGCACGGCCTGGAACACGCAAGCCAAACCCTCAACTACCAGTTGGGTCCTTTAAGGGGCCCTTAGCAGCATAGAACCCTATACGACCCTTAGACTCGAAACCCCAAACATCCCAAAACTCGGCGAGGGGCGGCGGTCGCTGCTCGCCACCCTCCACCGCCGTTTGCGCCGGTGTTGCCTCCACGGGCGGTGATGCCTTCGGACTGTGGCAACTTGTCGACAAAACTACAAAACTGTAGGAGCGCAGTTGCCTCTAGAATGTGGTTTTGGGATTAGGGTTACGGATCCGGATGCATGTAGGGCTACATGTGTGCATATATACATATATATATATATATATTTATACAGATATATTTATATAGATATATGTAAGGCTTCTGTGACCAGGGTTCCGTTTACGATTACTGCACTACTCCAGGTTTCTATGTCATGGTCCCGGTAGTAATGCTCCCTCAAACTCTACTTGCCCTACTTTACACTGCCCATGATCCAGTAACGTACTAAAGAAACTAGCTGGGCCCTGATGGCTCCAACATCCCACAATGGAACCCTGCGCCGATGCACGAATAACCCTAAACCCTAAACCCCCCAACCCCTAAACCCCCCTGAACCCTAAACCCTAAACCGTGGGATAGTTCCGCTATCTTGGAGACTTCGCGTCTTTAGGATTATGGAATTAGGTCCCCAAAACCATAGTAGAGATGGTCTTTTGGGACCTAATTCCATAACAGTAGTATATATGGACCCTCTAGGGGAGGTAGATGTCTTGGTAACTTTAGGATTTAAGGGTCTTGGCACATCCTCCAGTTTGCAGGGTTCACGCGGCGTGGTACCGAGCTGAGCAAGTTCTGGAGGGTTCTGTGAATCTTAACTGGCCTTCTCTGGGTTGAAGTGTTAGGGCTCTTAAAAGTATTTATGGATAGGTACTTCTATAGGAACCATGGAAGGAAATTGCAAACATTCCCAAAGTGCCAGCTAGTTCTGGAATACCTTCGCAAAACTTATAAAACCTCAAAGTCCCGCCACAACGGCGCAGTAGTACGGCCTCAGGTATCCAAAACCATTGAGGATATAATAGTCTTACCTGAAACGCTAAGCCTTACGTCTGCCATTCCCGAGTGTGGACCTTAACAGCTACTTGTAGCCAAAGGGTCCTGGCATCCAAAGCCACAATAAGTGTGGTCTGTTGGGACCTAACTCCGTAGTTGTAGTGTATATGAAGCGTGTGAGCTAGGCACCCCAACACCTAAAGCTTTGCCACCGGGCTTCAAACAGTATAGCCCTGGAGCCCGAAACCCGAGACTCTGAATCCCGCACCCTCATGTAAGGGTCTTATCGGTTACACTAACATTTCGAGGCATATTACAATATAACGATACTCCTTTTGTCGATGCCAATGACGCTGCGGAAGTCGTTCTCTGGGCGGTTTGACACTGGGTTCGGCCGTGGGAGGCGTGGAAGGTCGGCATCTCCTCGGGCCCAAACCACGGCCAGCCCCTCTTGGTCGGCGCTGACCCTTTTCACCTTGGTTCGGACCGGCCTGGTTTTGACCCTGGGCTGGGTTGGCTGCTGGTGCGGATGGGAAGGAGCAGCTGGCTGACACTGACGGCTGGGGTAAGCGAAATCAGTGTTTTGACCATCTTCTCATTCATACCCGAACTGCTGCAGGTTGGTCGAGGGATACGATGACGCTTCCCACCAGCGATTCCATGAGCTTGACTCTGTGGGGGCGCTGCCACGGTGCTGGCTCCGATACTGTATCTGCTGCTGACCCTGCTGTGATCCCCAGCTGTTGTTGTGACGCTGCTGTTGCTCTGAGGGGCCCAGCCCCTCAAGACCGAAATGCCATCCCAAACCATGGTAAGACATAAAACGCTGCCTGAACCGCTTAAGCATCGCAAGTGTGTACACGGTAGTCTGACGCCCTACGCCCTAAATCCTCAAACCTAGGCCCCAAATCCTCAAACCTAGGCCCTAAATCCTCAAACCTGGGCCCCAAAGCTTTTAAACCTTACTCCCTAAATCCAACATATGCCCAGCCTCAACTTGTCGACAGAGCTCCTGGACAGTCGTTACCCTGTGCCCTAATCCTCTGCAATCGTAAGAGTGGGTCGGAATAAGTGACTAATGAATACCTACATGTCGGGTATCATGGGGAACCAAAGGTTAACCTTTTCATAATACAAGGATTATATAGGGATTATACTACCCCTAAAGGTTAAAGGTTACCTACTCTACTAATGATATTCCTCAGGGCCCCAAAACCCTGTTAAAACCCCTACTTGGAGGTTCATGGGCAGTTTTAAGTAGGATCGGATTATAAGTAGGATCACTATGGTTACAACCTATACTAGGGGACTTATAAGACCACTTATAACTACCCATGAACCTCCAAGCAAGGGACGTCTATAACAGTTTCAAACTCTAAACCCCCCTAAACCCTACACTCCCCTAAACCCTGAACCCTAAACCCTAAGCCTAATCTGGGGGTCTCATGGAGTTTTTGAAACCTCGAAGGCGGCCTCCGCAGAGGGCGAAGCATCGCCGCTGGTCTCCGGCCTCGGCGCTTGGTTTGCCAGAAACCCAGAGAGCCCAATACCCCTTAATTAAGGAATACTTAGGGTTCCTTTAAGGGATCCTTTAAGGGAGCTGTAGGGTTTAGGGTTTAGGGGACTCCAGCACCCCCTAATTAAGGAATATGGCTTAAACTATATAGGGCTTCATCTTCTGATTTAAGCTATATTCCTTAATTAAGGGGTATTGGGCTCTCTGGGGACGTCCTGCAAGGCTTTCTTGAAATCCCAAAAACATGCACCCCCGTAGTGCATCCGTATCCCTGAGGGTCCATGTACCCACATAGTATATACTGTAGGCCCCATGTACCTATATGGGGAGTACTTTAAGGCCAACGTATATACTATTTGGGTACATGGACCCTTATACCCTAAACCCGTATAGAACCCTCATGGATCCTTCAAAAGAACCCTTATGATACCCTTCAAGGAACCCTATTTGGGTACATGGACCCTTAGGGTATATCCAACAATCCTGGGCCTAAATCCATGTTGCAAGTGTGGACCTGGCAGTCCAAGCCCTTCATTACGTAGGGGTATGAGCAATTAGCGAATACAGTAGCCCATTATACACTGTTTTAAGGTTTAGGGTTTAGGGAGTATAGGGGTATAGGGTTTATAATCGACCTCTTATATTGTAGAAAGCATGAACCCGCTAAGCCAACACGTATAGAACCCTAACCCTAAACCCTAAATCGAAATCCCGATCAACCCAAGCTTCGAAACGCCTGAAACCAGCCCCTAAGTCCCAAACACCGACTTTAAAAAACAACACAGAAAGCCCTAAACAGTGAAACCCTTAACCCTACTTCGTACTTCTAAGCCCTTACCCAGGCAACCCCAACAAAACCCCTTGCAGTAAGCCCTAAAAAGATTGGAAACCGGATAAAGTACAAATAGTGCTGGGATTCCCTAGACATTACTCTTAAGGACTGAGGCTACTGGGCTTCCAACTTTTTGGCTTCTACTGCAAACCAACCCACCCTCCTCTCGCAGCGCAGTGGCCGGTTGTAGTTCTTGCCGCCACCTTTGCCTCTCCGAAGTCAACTCTTTTTGCACATCTTCGACGCCCTAAACCCTGCAAACCTTGAGTTAAACCCTTTCTAGGGCAACCTTCCACGGAAAAGCTGCATGTCCGATGAGATTCGGGATAAAAGCTTACCTTAAACTACCCACCCTGACTGTCTTGAGACGAGAAGGACCGCACAAAAATGCAGGCTCTACAATTAGCGAGGCGGAAGCCCTGAGAGCTTCTACTTGGAGGTTCATGGGTAGATATAGGTGTGTTACAAGTCCCCTAGCACAGGGTTAATTTAGGGCTTCAGGGTTTTAGGGTTCTAAGTGGGGCTATAAGTTCACTCATAAAGCCAAGTCGTGCACCCTGCCGTGCTCTTGCCCTAGGGGTCCATGCACCCAAATAGTATATACTTTAACTTTAGGCCCAATGTACCTACATAGGGAGTACTTTAAAAATTTAAGGCCAAAGTATATACTATTTGGGTACATGGACCCTTATACCCTAAACCCTTACAGACTTATAGAACCCTTATGGATCCTTTAAAAGAGCCCTCATGATACCCTTAAAGGAACCCTTTTTGGGTACATGGACCCTTAGGGTTAGTTCTCCAACACTAAAATTTACAGAAGATTTTGGGATCGTATGAGCCGGTCTTCTTCGGAAAGTGCCAAGCCTTTAATGTAGGGGCCGTTAATAATTAGAATAGGGTTTCGGGGTATAGTATATTGTCGTTCTAATAAGGAACCCTCAAAATACGGTTGATGGACAAAATCCTGCATGACCCATAATAAGGAATATGCCATAATTCCCATAGTTTAGGGTCCTTAAGCTCATGCAGGATTTTGTCCATGAAGCGTAGTATAGGTAGGCATGACGACCCCTACATATTTTCCCGAGTGATATTGGGGAAGTTCATTTTCTATGATGTTGTAACAGTATCATGAATTTTTTATTTTCCCTTTAAACCACTTGAAGCATTTCGGTTGAGTGTGAAGAAAACGTTTTTTCTGTCGTGTGGATTTCTCCTAGCAGTGACGCTGATTCCTACCTACAGGCTCGCATACTGCGGTTCCCAAGGATCCCCAGGCCCTTGACGTGGCAATTTACACGCTTGGGAGTTGAATGCGAAGTCTATCCCTAAGCCCTAAACTTCTAAAGCCTATATAAAGCCTAAGCCAGAGAGCCCTAAACTCCCCTTAATTAAGGAATATACCGTAAATCATTAGGGGCTTCATAAATTGATTTAAGCCATATTCCTTAATTAAACGGTAGTGGGCTCTCTGGGGAATTGTATCCCTAAGCCCGAAACTTCTAAACCCTATATAAACCCTACATACAGACCCCAAACCCTACACTACTAGTTAAATCCTAAACGCATTGTGCTTGAAACCTCGGACGTGAACGGTGGGGCGGCCAGTAGATGGGTTCCAAAAAGGGAAGACACATGCTCTGACCACAAAAGGGGATTTAAGCCTTCTGTATAAGCTATTTATGAAGTTTCCAAGTGTGGTTAGATCTAAAGGGCCCCACTTCTGAAGAGTTTTTGGGTTTCCAGTGTCGGTGTGGGTTGAAGCTTCAGTGAGGTTCTGTGGTTTTGGGGTTGAGGCTGTTCAGGGCCCGTGCCTTTTCCCTTTCCTTCGCCATCTTCGCCCTTTCCCTTGGATGCTTAGGGGTCAGGCCTCGATCCTTGGACCCCAACAGTGAATAAATGGCCTGAAAGGGCTCTTTAAAGGGATCTATGATTGGGCCCTGATTTTACCTACTTTTGGGGGCTTGGGTGGGGGCAGTTTAGCATTTAGGGTAAGGGACTACCGGCTGAAGGCATAGGCGCAGGTGGCTGAGGGATGTAGGCCTCTTGGGCCTCCGAAGACCCTACGTCCATTTGGGGCTCGAGGTTTCCCGTGGTTTGTTGAAGGAGTCCGGCTATACGTGGACCCCCAAAGTATGTAGAATAATAGCCTTTTATAGGTATTGGGCTATTATTTTGCCTACATTTGGAGGTTTAGGTAAACCCCAAACCTAAAACAATAAACCCTAAACCCCAAACCTAAAACAGGAAACCCCTGAACTGAAGGGAGGGTGGATTCATGATTCATACATTTGCCCTGGTATATGCGCAAGCAGGAAAGAATGCTGGTAATGTTTCCGATAGCAGCAACCAGGACCATGGGAGTTGCGACGACGGTTCGAATGAGTATATTAAAGACCATGATATGATTCTGACTATACAAGGAAAACGAATGTGCAGAATGGTGGAGCGTCGAATAGGGGCCGTACCCTACATCGCCAGCATTCAAGCGTCAGATCCGTACTGGTCATGCCCATGTGGCAACACCGCCAGGGCCGGAATGCAGCACGGACAAAAGTAAGGCCACAGTCGTTGTGATCGACGTGCAAGCGAGTGGAGCCAAGGCTATACCAGCACGATGTGCAAGGAAAGCTCTTCATCCTGCAAGGCTCTGCAGTCTAGGTCTGCGCCATAGCTGATTCCCCAATTCCGGGCAGCTATGCGGTGCCAAAGTTCGTGCGGGAGTCAAAGCAACTCCGGGGATTCACGGAGAAGGCCTCTTCCCTTGGACATCACGTCCTATGCTTTTTGCAGCATAGTCGCACTGCACTCCGCCTGTGGATTGCGAGCATTTCCGGGACAGTTCTTCCTCCGAAACCCGGGCTGCCTCGCTGCTCCTGCCGCCTCCTGCGGATGGTCCTCCAGAGTTCCATCTGCCGATGTAGTCGCTGGAGCATGGCTATCGGCACTATGATGCCGATGCGAGTCTTGTTCTTAACTCGCAACTTGATACTCCTACTACGGTTTACGGTGCTGGTGGAGATGATGGTGGTGATCATCGCAACCCTCACAATGATAATGATCACACTCTGGCCTATTCAATCTTCGAAAGATGTGTTGGCTTTTATGGCGCTGCCTTCTCAAGCACAGCAACCTGGCATCAAAAAAAGTGTTCACACCTCCCGTCTCCCTCGTGTTTGATATCAAACCCCTTGAGCCTTATCGCCTATTTGGACAGACCGGCCAGGGTAGGGGATCACCACCAACCCGAACCCCAAACCTGAACCCTAAACCCTCAGATCCTGACCGCAAGCCCTAGGCCCTAGACAGCCCAATCAAAGAATCCTTGGAGCATTTGAAATGGAATCTAAAGCCGCACTGCGCAATGAAACCAGGAATAACTTGCCAAACAAGTTAAAACGACCCTAAACCTCAAACTCCAAACCCCAAGTGTACATAAGGGTATTGGACAAGTGTGACTGGAAAACATACTGCTGTAGAGTCTTGCCGAAGTCTTGTCGTTATGGTACTTGGAGGTTCTTGGGTAGTTCAAAGTGGGGTTATAAGTCCCTCGTATATAGATTATATCCACAGTAATCCTACTTGTAACCCTACGTATAGCCCTAAACCCCAAAAGCCCTAAACCCCAAACCCTAAACCCCCCTAAACCACCCACGAACCTCCAAGTACTTCCAGGTTAAGTTTCAAGTCGCTTAGCGAGAACTCTTAAAGCCACCCCGCAAAAAAAACAAACTGTAGACCTCATTGAACCGCTTATCAAGGGTTTAGGGTTTGGGGTTTAGGGTTTAAGCCCTTTGCATAAATCTTACAGAACCTGTGCAACATGTCACATCAACCCGAAAACCAGCCTGGAACACTGAACCCTAAGACCCGAAAGCCCTTTAGGAACCTTTTCGGAACCCTCAAAGCCTAAACCCTAAACCCTCAAAGAAACCCAAAAGTCTCTTCCTCCAATAAAACCAATAGACCCCAAAGCCTAAACCCAAGACACCACCGAACCGCGAAACCCTAAAAAGCCCTGAAACCTTCCACCCAAAAACCTTAAAGCTTGGGTACTGCCCCCATTCAGTAACAGTCTATAATAGGGCTACTATTAAGGGCCTAATATATCTATATTATGAATATTATCCAACTGTTACTGAGTGGGGGCATCACCCAACTTACAATAAACCCCATAAAGTTGGAAACCGGATTGAGGCCAAATAGTGTAGCTGGGATTCCCTATACATTACTCTTAAGGTTTGAGGCTATTGGGTTTCCAACTTTTTGGCTTCTACTGTAAAGCCAAATCCCCCCCTAAAAACCTCAAGCCTTAAACCATGAAACCATGAAACCCTAAACCCTGAAACACTAAGCCCGGGATCTGAGGACCCTCGCTTTGCCTTAAGCCCCCTTCGAACCACAAGAGAAGTACCAGTTCCAATACCATATGGGCCTTAATAATTAGAATAGGGTTTTGGGCCATATTCACTATAATTATAATAAGGAAGCCCCAAAATAGCATTGGGAATTGTTGAGGCCCGTAAAATAACCCCTGTGAGTTTGATCATCATGAATATGGAAAATGATTCCTAAGAACTCTGAAGCTGAGGTCCCCGGCTCTGCCCTTTCCTTTTTCGTTCTTGCCCTTACCTTTTCCATCGCCTTTGCGAACGTCCTCGTAGGACCTTCGGGCACAGCTTCTCGCAAAGCAACAAGCTCTCGAAAGGGTGTCTCTTGATGAGGTGTGGGGTTGAGGATGGTTTAGGGTTTCGGGTTGAAGTTCCTGTGGGTTCAGGGTTTCAGGAAGCTGCAATTAGAGTTTACGAGCGTTTATAGTCTCTTAGGAGTATGGTTTTGACGATGGTTTAGCCGCTGAGAATTTTGCGGGTCAAGGGTTGTGGGGTGTGTAAAACTGGGTCTTGATAGGGTTGGGCTTCACAAGGTTGGGGGGGGTTCAGGGGTTCAGTGTTTAATTCCAGCTTGCACGTGTCTGATCATTTGGCCAAATCACCCAGAGAGCCCAATACCCCTTAATTAAGGAATATAGCTTAGATCAATATGCCCTACAATTTAAGCCATATTCCTTAATTGAGGTGTATTGGGCTCTCTGGGCATCTTGAAGAAGTGACGTCTCCACGCTCTTGACTCGGCAAGAATGCAGCCACGGAAAGGCCACTAAGACTCATGAGTCCTACCTGTTGATGGACAAAATCCTGCACTACCCATTATAAGAAATATACCATAATTCCCATAGTTTAGGATACTTAAACTAATGCAGGATTTTGTCCATCAGCAGTACTACAGGGGCCTTATTCAGGCGCTTATATCATACTACCCTTATAGTAATCCTTCTGGTGCCCTTTTAAAGGAACCCTGTTTTTGTTATTATCATTATTATTAAGGCCCCTATATTGGGTGGGGGCAGGTCGGCCACGGCAAGCACGGCAGAGTTCGGGGCTTCGGTGTTCGGTTGGATCGGCTGGACCAGGTCATGTAAGTGGGGTTATAAGCCCCCTAATATGGGTTATAACCATAGTTGTTCTACTTGTAACTTGCAACTACCCATGAACCTCTAAGCAACCCCCAGCGCATACAGGGCAATGCACACATCTGCACGAGATAGACCGCAGCCTGTCAAACACGGAGATGCCAGCAGTGCTGGAGCTTGAGGGTGCAGTGCCTATGGACGTGAGGATTTGGGGCTTTGTCATGAAAGAGACTTTCCCACGGATCTGACACAAAAACCCCCCTAGAAAGGCCTCCATCAGGAAATGGAGCTTTAGGCTTTAGGGTACAAGGTTTAGGGTTCAGGGTATCAAGAGATCCACTTCGTAGTTCCCGACACGGGTTTGGGGAAACGAGAAGGACACCTGAACGAACCCCGAGTGTTAAGATGCGATGGTCAAGCCGACCTGCATAAGACAGCGAAGATGGGAAGCGTCAGCTATTCATGAGGTTAGGGCCGTGCTTAGGATACCCCCAAATGTATGCCACTTCTGTCATACGGGTAGAGCTGCCCACCAATATGTCAGACTGTCCAAGCAACAGTAACGTGGCCGTTTCCCGAAGAACACATTTGAGAATAGCCGCGATTATAAGGTACTTGCACGTGCCAAACTCAACGAACAATGGCGCAACCGTTGCCCAACATGTGCACCCGTACATACATTCAGAATACGACACGCTGCTGGCATTCTCTCGACCCTCAACATGGTGAAGAAGACGACGGTCATCATCATCATCATTATAATCATCATCAGCAGCACCGTTCTCATCAACAGGAGAACGCCACGACCACCGAAACAAAAACCACCACAACTACCGGGCTCAGGGCTGCTGGCGGTTCGGTTTATGGTCCTCCTCACCATATTCCCTAAGGGTGCATGTACCCAATAGTACCCATATAGGGTTCCTTTAAGGGTATCATGAGGGCTCGGATCCATAAGGGTTCTATAAGTCTGTAAGGGTTTAGGGTATAAGGGTCCATGTACCCAAATAGTATATACTTTAGGCCCAATGTACCTATATAGGGACTACTTTAAGGCCAAAGTATATGCCATTTGGGTACATGGACCCTTAGGGAATCATCTTCATCACCCTGTGTCGAAAACACATCACACATCACCAGAAGTATGACAACGGCATGTGGCACAAGACCGAACTCGAGATTGCTGCTCATGTAGACCCCGCATGAATAAAAGCCAACTCTCTAAGTCACGACTACCAAAAGGATCCGCATATTGATGGCACAGGATGTATGAATCAGGTGTGTACTTAGGGTTTACTTAAAGGATCATGGGACTTAGTAACTAGGGTTAGAATTATGGTAACTATACTTATAACTACTTATAACCCCAATTAAGGTACTTATAACCCTACTTACTAAGTCCCATGATCCTCCAAGTACAGTGCCCAAACCCTAAACCCTATAGATCCCTTTAAGGAACCCTATAGATCCCTTTAAGGCGCCCTTTAAGAAGCCTTACTAAGTCCCATGATCCTCCAAGTAGAGCCTTGGGGGAGGGCCATGGTTCCTCCGTGGGGGGGGAAAGAATTCGAAGCTAGGCCTACCTTAACCCTCCAAAACCTACTTTTTTGTAGGGTCCCTATAAAATTCATATTAGGGTTTATAATAAGAACCTACAAAAAAGTAGGTTTTGGTAGGTCAAGGTAGATGACAAGTCAGCTTTGGTGCTGAGGACTTAACTGAAACAATTCCGTCACTCAGCCCTGAAGCACCGGAGACGGAACTGGTTCGGGGCTGCCCAATGGATATGTGCATGTAGCATATGTCCCCTGATGCTGAATCGTACCCTTGTAAATCGTCGGAACAGTCAGAGCGGTTGCATCCATATGTCTTCTTGTCTTCTTTCTTGGCGGGATGTCCAAAGAGGATGATGCCAAGCTTAAGCTGAGATGATGGCTGGATGTCGAGGATTTGCCCGGGATCAATCTTCTTCCATTGCCGCTTTTCCTTTTTCTTCCCTGGCAGTGCAGAAATCTGAGGCCTAAAAGGTGGGATAAGGTAGTCAGGATATCCCTGTTAAGGACACGTGCTGGGATGACAGACCCACGTACAATCCCATCATGCCAGTTGGAGCCTTTTAAAGACTCAAAATGGGGGCTTCGAACCTCCGAAACCTTAAAACACGTTAAACCAAGCTTTCGACCTTGGGGCTAAAGCAGAAGCTAACAGCCACCCCGTGCACGGGATGGCTTTGCAAAAGATCCCAACACAAGGGCAAAACCTTTGCGGAACAAACCCAAAACCCAAATCACTAATCACTAATCCCAAAGCTCGGCTGGATCCTGGTGAGTGTTCGGGGCTTGGGAATTCCAGGACCAAGTCGGGTGTTTGATTAACGTCGTCAAAAGCAAATGAGAATTCCCCCCGCCCGCGGCCACCCGGCCCAGATTGGGTGGCTGCGTAGCTGCCGAGGTACAGTCGAAATCTAACAAGTGCTTGGGCTTACGGCTCACAGGACTTAATGCTCCTCGGTCTGTTCGGGTTAATGAGGTAGGCTCTGAGCACCGATTCGAAGTTGCGATCACGGCTGTTCGGGCCCAGTGAGTGCACCAAGTACCGGTCGAACACAGCCAACAAGAAAACATCACAGAGACAGTAAGGATCACCAAAGACTTTGGCCAAGAAAACAACTTTCTGAATGGACCCTGAACCCAAAGCCTTGCTAAGCCTTAAGCCGAAGTCTGAGCCTTGTCTCTTCCCCCACGCACGCACATACGCCAAAATTTAAAAGTGCTAATAACGCGAACTCATGCTGGAACAGGCCAGAACAACGACGCAAGTCATATAGGGGCCTGAAAGGTTTGGGAGTAATTGCAGTACTTACAGCAGTCTTAGTTGTGACAAGAGCATAACATTCGTAAGTATTCAGGCTTCTATATTCGCGTCTCGAACGTTAACTGTTAACAGCGTTCTCGGTCGCTGTTAACAATCACCAGGCGAAAACTGTCTATTTCAATCCCACTCCGCATGACCGTCCCGCCTCCAAAAAACACACACATTGTCACCCACAACTTCCCACCCCCCCCCCCCCCCAACCAAAAAAAAAAAAAAACAAAAAAACCAAAAACACCCAACACCCCCCAAACATCAAAACCCAAAACACAAACCACCCNCCCCCCCAAAAAAAAAAAAAAAAAAAAAAAGGGGGGCCCCCCAAACCCCTGAAACCTTCCTAAATCCTGAACCCCAAAACTTCCAACCCCCTACCCTTTTCAACCCCCAAAACCCCAAAACCTTATTAACACCCCAAGGGCAAAAGCTGTCTTTTTACCCCCCCCCCCGCGCCCCCCCCCCCCCCCAAAAAACCCCCCATTTTCCCCCCCAACCTCCCCCCCCCCCCCCCCAAAAAAAAAAAAAAAAAAAAAACAGAGTGTGCACCCTAAACCTCTGAACACTTCCTAAATCCTGAACCCCAAAACTTCCAACCCTCTACCTATCTCAACTCCCAAAACCCCTATAGCTTATGATAGCCCCTAAACCCTGAACTATAACCTACTTGTCGGGTATCATGGGGAACCAAAGGTTAACCTTTCTTCATAATACAAGGATTATATAGGGATTGTACTACGCCAAAAGGTTAAAGGTTACCTACTCTACTACTAGGAATAATGATATTCCTCAGGGCCCCAAAACCCTGTTTAAACCCCTACTTGGAGTGGGTAGTTATAAGTAAGGCTATAAGTAGGATAGCTATGGTTACAACCTATATTAAGGGACTTCTAAACCCTGAACTATAACGAAAAACCCTAATCCCTAAACCCTAAACCCTAATCCCTAAACCCTAATCCCTAAACCCTAAATCCTAAACCCTAAGTGTGCCCGGGGCCTGCGCTGGCCTCGGACGCGTCCATCGAGTCCCGAGGCCCAGGGCCGAGGGACCCGCGGGGGCTCAACGCATCGAGCCGATGAGCTGAGACAAAGGAAAGGAAGTTTGGTTAGGGTTTAGTAGTCCCTTTATAATCCCCAATAAAGGTCCCCATCATCCATTCCCCCCTATAGTCTTGAGGACTTTAGGGTTTGGGGGTTTAGGGGTTTAGGGGTTTAGGGGGTTAGGGTTTAGGGTTTAGGGTTCACAAACCCTAGGGCTCCAAGTATACAAATAGAACCTACTTTGGGGCCTAAAGTCTATATATAGTACCTACTTTGGGCTCTTTGGAGCGCCTTGGAAAGGAAAGGGAGTTTGTTTAGGGTTTAGGGTGTTTGGGGTTGTTGTGTTTTTTGTCCGGTGTTTTTGAAAGGGCTTTTTCATAGATATTCGGAGTTTTAAGGGTGGGCTTTCGAGTTTGTCTTCGGAGGGCTTACTTCATCTTATTTAGGCTCTTTAAGAGGGCTTTACACCGTCTTTTTAGCGTTCAGGGTTGAGTTTATGGGTGCTGTAGGGCTTTGTGAGGTTGAAAGGGGAGTTTAGTCTGAGGACGCCAAGGGTCTTTCATGGCTTCTTATACTTACCTTTGGTTAGTAGGGAATGGAGGAATGGGGTACAACTATAACTACTATTACTACCATTCCTCCATTCCCTACTAACCAAAGGTAAGTATAGGCTTCTGTGCATCTTTATCGTTTTTTTTTCTGAAAGTTGGGTTCAGGGTTTGTCGGGCTTGTGGCCCAAATGACCAACAACACCAAGCTTGGGAGTAATGTTAAGGGTTCATAGGGTCTTTGTCGGGTCTTTAAGAAACCCTTCTTGGCTCCTTGCCGGGTGTTCGTGGGGTTGGTCAGGGTTCGGGGTTTACCAGGAACCCCTCAAGTGCCCTTGAATAGAGCCCTCATGGTCCTTCATAGTGGGCCTTTATGGTATAGGGGCCGAAGGGTGTACGGTCTTTAGAAGGTGTGGCTATTGGAGTTCTATTGGGTCCGTACGGTCTGTATACTGCTTCCGGGTCGGGATTCTAGTGTTTGGGGTTTAGGGGTTTAGGGTTCTTGGTTTTACGGGTTTTGGTTCAGGGCCGGAAGTTTTGATGAGCTCTTTGCTGGCTCTTTGTGCTGTAGATAAGGAGGGCGAGCTGAGGAGGGTTTGAGGTTTGGCTGCATTGTTACATCTTGACAACTTTCCTGAAAGTTTCGAACCCTAAACCCTAAACCCCTAAATCCTAAACGGAAGGGCTTCAGAGACTTCTTGCATAATGGGGTGTTCTTCAACACATTGCCTGGAAGGTCTCGCAATAGAGGGGCCTGAATAATTCGAATGGGGTTCTGTGGTATAGTTCGTTTGGGCTGTTCTTCACTGTTAAGGTGCTGTACAGGTTTGCAGGTTCATACGAGACACTTCTTTTCCAGATAAAGCCTCAGGGTTACGAGGGCTCTATAAGTAAGGCTGCTGTAAGGGTCTGTAAGGGATCGTCCAAAATTCCTAGGCCCTTCAAGACAAGCAGGCTTGTTGAGTTGACACTACCAGAAACTAACTCTACAGTCAGAGCTTTCGGGTGCTGGCGTTGCAAGGTTAAAAGTTTGAGATGAAAAACTGTGGGTTTCAGCGTCGTAGGGGTTTATGGTTTATTTAATCTCTTAAAGGCTTCATGCTTTGGGGATTAGGGCTTCAGGGCTATAGGGCCGTAGGGTTTAGGGTGTTAGGGTTTGGGGTTGTCTTCGGATGTAGGGTTGGGGGACCAAAAGTAGAAAATATTCTAAGCACCCCTAAGAAGGGGCTTGCTTTAGGTTTTGAGGGGACATAGCCTAAACCGTAAGCTGCTGAAATAGGGAACAGGTCCAGGCTCTAAACCCGAAGCCCTAAACCGTAAGCTTCTACAGCACGGAAGAGGTTCCAAACCCTACGCCCTATAGGAATCTATAATAAGGTTTTTCTAGAAAAAACCTAGTAGAACCCTACGCCTACGCCCTATGGGGATCTATAGTTCATAATGGGTTGCCTGTGCCTTGAACCTCCTCGGGAGCTTCCCTGCACCCAGACCGCCGAAAGGAGCTGGAAGGTAGATCCCATAACCTTGGGGCCCTTTTTTCTTCGCCAGGGTACTTTTTAAGATCTGTCTTAAGGATCTACTCTTCTGGATCTTCCCAGAAAAATCTGGGACACGGCTTTTTTCTTGCGATCGGTGCATTTCGGCGGGGCAGGTACGTACTTGTAGTGCACGGCAGGATGCAGAGCCATCTGAGATCTGAGCAAGGATTATAAGTCGCTTCACAACACCGTACACCCACAGTTGCTTTTACCGGCCGATAGTAGAACTAAGACCCAAGACCGGTAAGACAAGACCGACAGCTTGAGCAAGGGTTGAGGAGCGTTTCTCGACAAAATCGGGCAAGCTCTTCTAGTGCGACGTGTTTCTCGAAGGCCGATTTGGCCACTCTCAACCCTAGTGAAACCCGTAATTCTCCGCCCGCAACCCTTCAACCTCAAACCTTTTCCAGTGAGATTCTGGGGTTCCGGATGCAGGAAAGGCTGCTGATCGACAACGGCTCATCTTAAAGACGCGTTAGAGGGCCTGCTCCGGACAAGCACCCGCATAAGAACGTGCCAACATTCACAATCATTCACAGGTAGCCCCACCCCAATCCCCCTCCCTCGGCCTAGCAAACCCACCAAACTAAACCCTAACCGAAACCCTCAAGCCCGGAGCCCTAAACCCGTAAAGCCCTCAAACCTCTAGCCTTCCAAACCCACCAAATTCGACGTCCCAACTTTATTATAGGATCCGGAGTTTTCGGCGCTGGACTCAGACCACAGCTCTGGGAAAAGTCCTGCTTCTCGCAGCTGCCTGGCTCGGCAACACCTTTTCACGCCCCTTAGAAAAACGATTTCACGACGCAATAGGGTATATGCTTGCAAATCATTCAAACCTCCATAGTACAACTACCGGGGCTTTCACAAGTGATGCGATTTTGAAGGTTGCATAAACGGCAAATTTTGCACTTCACGGTGGTATTGAGTTCCTTGGCCTACTCAAGCACTCAAAAATGGTGAGGACGGGTACGACCTGCGAAAAAATACAAGTATGTTGTTTGGCCTACTTAGGTACTAGTTCCAGTAAGTTCGAGACTGTATGGCTACAAATGAAACTTTCAAACCCTCTCGTCCACATGCTTCTACAAGACCGTTTACAGTCCTTATTGAAGCCCAGGCATTTATGTTGCACCCCAATATAAGGGGCTGAATAACAAGAATAGGGTTTTGGTATAGCTCTATAGGGTTTATAAGTGAACAACTAACAATAAGTACACTGATCGACCTACGTTTAAGCAATAGAATGATGGGATTCAATCTTTGGGACCCTGGAGAACCAGCGTCGCAATCTGGAGCTCTAAGAAGGTAGGTCCTCTGTGGCCCGGGTAGAGAAAAAGAGCCCAACATCTGGAGCATAGCGTTTTTGACGAAGTACTTCCCCTAAACCTAGACGTTAACCCTCAACGAACCTTGAATAGGGGCTTTTTTCAACGCAGTTTGAAGCTAAGGTCCGGAGTCCAAGAAATTCCAGGGCTACTCGCGAGTTTGAGAAGTTGTCAAAATTAGGGTCCCTTTTTGGGTACCCTAAATATTAGGTGCCGTATTATACTAAGGACCCAAAAAGGGACCCTAATTTTGACAACCACCCATTTTGGGGTTTAGGGTTGAGGCTTCAAGGAAGATGTGGGGGTGCCTCGAAAAGTAAGACCGTAACCGACAGAAAAAGGGTATCCCAAAATGCCACAGCTTGCGCTCTTCTTATGGCAATGCCAAATCTTATTATTCTTGGTTCTTGTCTGGGACTTTTCATGCTTTTACAAAGCAGGCTCTTAAAGAATCTTAAGCCCAACGCCAAATACCAGAAACTCGCGTGCCAAGCGCTGGCAGGTGCAGGGCGAATTCCGAATTTGGGCCCCGCCCAGTGAGAGTTTGGCCGGAAACAGTACTACTACTTGGAGGTTCATGGGTAGTTACAAGTAGGGTTATAAGTCCCCTAATATAGGTTATAACCATAGTTATCCTACTTATAACCCTACTTACAACTACCCATGAACCTCCAAGTATAGGAGCTTTCATGACTAGCACGGGATTCTGTAAGGCCCTTACGGGTGTTATGTGGTGTGTTTTGCTTCTGGACGTTGCAAGGAGCCCTGAAGAATGGCGACAGTAATGATTCAAGCTGTTATATTAAGCATCATGAGTCGTTGCTCCTGCAGCTGACATAAGCGCCTCACTCTACTTCCGCACATCCTGCGCTCGGTGTTTCACACTTATTCAGACCTCTATATTGCTCCATCATCCCAACCCTGACTGATTCCATAATATCTTTACATGTACCATAGGGGCCTTAATAATTAGAATAGGGTTTTGAGGCCCATTATGCTAAACTTATAATAAGGAAACCTCAAAATAGTATAGGTAAATATTAAGGCCCCTATACTAAATCCTTATAACAGCCCTAAAAGTAATCCTTATAGACCCCTTAAAAAGGAACCCTGTTCTAGTTGTTAAGGTCCCTAGAGCTATTGCGGCCCCGATATTCGACCCAACTCACCGGACGAAACAAGTATCCTTGTGGATCCGCAGGTAAGCACTGAATCACTGAAACTTCGCCAGTGCTCCCAAACCCAACACACTAGACCCTGAACCCCCTAAACTGTGAACCTACTATGTAGCTAAATGCTGGGTACTTGGTCTTGCTAAGGAATGTAATTTAAGTTGCCAGGGATCTATAGTGCATAATATGGTTTCCTTTGTTGTATAGCAACTTAAACTAAATACCTTAACAAGAACCCAGTAAATGGGCTCTTAGGCTGTAATATACCATATTAATTATACTACTAATATACTGTAGCATACTATAATATACATTGCTATACTGTACTATACATCAATATGCTATAATATGAATTACTATACTAGAACATGTTACAATATACCTGAATATACTATAGTAGCTCTAGGCTACTGCAACCGGCCCAGGTGGATGCAGCTTCTTCAAGCGACTTCTCAGGCACCGCCCGCTGCTGCAACCGAGAGCATCCGCTGAGGAGGGAACAAACCACGCCTGTGGCGCTTGAGGGTTTAGGGTTTAGGGGTTACCTGCAGCCGAAAAGACCTACCCTGTTTAGGGTTCCTTATTATGGTTTATATATACAATTCCTTAGAAAGGTAGGCCTTTTCGGCTACAGGTAGGGCTAAGGGTTGGTTTACGGTTGGGAGTTTTGGGTTGGTTTCGGGTTGAACAACCTTGAGGACCAACTGAAACCTACAAGGCCTTGGGGCTTATAGCCCACACAGGCTCCACTCGAAGATGCAAAACCTCAAGGGCCAAATACCCTAGCCCAAAAAAGGCTAACCTTGTCAAGTATGGTCGGATTATATAAGCCCCAAGAGGTTAATGGTTACCTACTCAGCTACTAAGAAACCCCAGATTGCTTAAGAGTCATTTGGTCCTTAAAGGAAGGCCGACAGCATAATGAAAGGGGACTTAATAATTAGCATAGGGTTCCTTTAAA
Organism: Symbiodinium sp. clade A Y106; assembly: GCA_003297005.1. Lineage (NCBI taxonomy): Eukaryota > Dinophyceae > Suessiales > Symbiodiniaceae > Symbiodinium > Symbiodinium sp. clade A. Next base: position 6,702 of record BGNK01001129.1, on the reverse strand, counting down.
GGGATCCTTAAATGGGGTCTATAAGGGATGTATAACAGGGTTCTATAACATAGGGGCCTTCATAATTAGAATGTGTTTTGGGGCCCAAAAATAATAATAATGGACCCCCGAATAGTATTGGCAATTATTTAGGCCCCTATATTAGGATCGCCGGGGTTTAAGGTTAAGGTTAGCAGCCTAGATCCTTGAAGTCGAACGCTGAAGCTGGTGCACGTAGCCCCCCCCCCCCCGTCAAAAACAAATGTCGGCAATAGAACGGCGCAACGCCTATAGCAGGCTATTATTCTACGTGCTTGTGGGGTCCAGGTAACCCTAAGGTCCATGTACTTGTGCATTACACACTTTGGCGATGACGGCCATCCTACGCTGTAGGTACATTAAGGGCAACACTAACCTTCAACCCTAAGCCAGGGCCCAAGTAACCCTGAACCTTACACCCAGGTATCTACATATACATAGATAGGTGTATATATATATGTATATACATAACATGTACATATGTTTGTATGTATGTATGTATGTATGTATGTATGTATGTATGTATGTCTATTTTTACACATATAGTTAACATGTGTATATATATATGCATACATATATATATAATTAATATCTGTATGCTCTATATTGGCACTTTGAACCTTAGACAGAATGAAGATCAGCCCAAACCGGTCAGGGCGAAACCTGCAAACTTCGGTAGCGGCCCTTTTCAAGGGTTTTCACAGGGTTTTATGAGATTTCTGTAGGGGTTTGGGTTATGAGATTTTGTAAGGCTTCATTTCACAGGGTTTTATGAGATTTCTGTAGGGCGACTTCAAGTCCGGAAGAGGCATCTCAGGGGCAGTCCATCTCCTGCGCGCAAGCCTCGACTTCCTTGTCGAGCTTCGCGCGCTCCGCAACGCTGAGCTCCTCTCCCTCTGAATCGTCGATACCCCGTCTCCTTAAGTTGACATATTTTTAAATTTCAGGATCCCCATTGAGGGGTTATCTATCCGGGGTTTAAGTCAGTTTTCAGGGCTCACCCCATCCCATGCCATGAAGCAGCTTAGCTGCAGAAACCGGGATAGGTTTGCTTTCCCGAATGCGGTAGCCTCAACTAAGGATACCAGGATAGGCTTGCTGGCCTGAATGTGGTAGCCTCAACTACGGTCCTAAACCCCATAATCTAGACCACCAGCTACCCTCTGTTAGACTGTTGCTAGACCCCAAATACCAGCCATGTTTGGCAGGGTTTACGATTGAGGGCCTTGGTATCCCGGGCTCCAGTTTAAGGGAGCCCAAATGACCCAGTCACAGTGACAAGCTTGCTCCCTGACCTTTCGAATGACCTCAGCCTCTGAAACTTTGACCATCAGTCCTTGCCGCGAAACCCTAAAGCCTAATTTAGGGTACGTACTGCCACACTTAAGTGAAGCCACGGCCTGTCGACGGGCATGGCGGAGGCGACCTGCTGAGTGAACTGGAAGGAGCGAGTTTTACAGGGCCCGGCAAGGATCCTACAAACCGGTTTAGGGTTTAGGGTCAAGGGTCAAATAAAGGCTCAACAAGAATCCTACAACGGTTCTAGAAGAGTGCTATATTGGTCCTGTAGCGGTTCTAGAAGCTTAGGGGCTGAGCACCCTTAGCCCAAAAAAGATTAACCTTTTCAAGCATGGTAGGATTATATAAGGCCCAAGAGGTTAAAGGTTACCTACTCAAAGGCAGGGTTTTTTGAGGATCCCAACTTCCATCACAGCCCCCGCCCATTGGGAGACAAGCCACCTGCCCTCCTCGAAGAGGTGCATGGGCTCAGGTTTTTTTGTAAATGCGTAGTGGGCCTTTTATCCGCAAAAGGTCCTGCCATTCGTCGGCTTACACAGGAAAGACAGTTCACTTACGGCCCATGTTCCAACTTTCTGGGGTTCACTGTAGGGTGTTAGGGTAGTACCTACACGAAGGGTATGGGGTTCCGGGTAGTACCTACACGAAGGGCTTGTTGATTCGGGTTGTACCGACAAGGTAACTTGCCGATATTTACAAAGCCGGTGTTGTAATCGTCCATATGCACTACAATCTGAATTCGCAACTCTCCGCTTCGCAGATTCACCCCAATCCCTTGACAGGCCCCCGGAACGCTGAACTCTGAACCCAAACCCCCTGGGTACTTGGTGAGCTGGCCCAAAAGCGCCAAACCTCCTGTGTGCCTTCGAATTTTTCAATCCCAAATCCAAACCCAAACAAAGGAATGACTAAAGCGCCAATGGGCAACGGGAGTTTTAGTGAATCCAAGATTCCCCTCATCCTCTTCAACCTGCCCTCCAAACCCTCAACACTAGAAAGCTCTACCACGCCACAAAGCTCTACCACGCCCTAACCCTAAACCCTAACCCCTAAACCCTAAACCCTAACCCCTAACCCCTAAACCCTAAACCCTAACCCCTAAACCCTAGACCCTAAACCCTAACCCCTAAACCCTAAACCCTAACCCCTAAACCCTAAACCCTGAATCCGGACCCTCAGCCGTAGCCCCGCGGCCTTACGGCTACGACCATCATGCATACAGAACGCCTTCCAGGACGACTCAAGAACCGGATGAGGATTAAGTTTAGGGTCGGGCAGTGTAGGTAGTTCTCTAAACTAGGGTCCCCTTTTAGGTCCCCAAAGAAGTACGGCACTCATATAAAATTAGAGAGCTACCCAGGCTTCGGGCTCGGGTTTAAAGGTTTAGATTTGGTGGTGTAAGAATTCGGGCTTGGAGTGAACAGTTCTACACCGCTGAGGATCCAACACCCTAAAACCCCCTACAGCCTCAAGCGCGGTTCGCGATTATGGTCCCCCTCCTACCCTGATTGGGGGAGCTGCTGTCCCCTTAAAACCCTAAACCCTAATCCCTAAACCCCTAAACCCTAAACCCCTAACCCCTAATCCCTAAACCCCTAAACCCCTAAACCCTAAACCCCTAAACCCCTAAACCCCTAAACCCTAAACCCCTAAACCCCTAAACCCCTAAACCCCTAAACCCTAAACCATTGGCCGCCCGCGCCAGGCGGCGGCCGGTACCACTGAACGCTACGCTG
>BGNK01001128.1:777-166951 GCA_003297005.1 Symbiodinium sp. clade A Y106 | reverse complement strand
AGGGCGGGCACGATGATTGCGCAGCGTATTGCTATGGCCCGTGCAAGGATTTCTCTGCTCCCAGTGCATCACCCTACGTCTCTCGCTGTGCAGTGCATCCAACTCGGGCATGTTCAAGACACTTGGTGGCAGCACTCTCAGCTGGTTGTCAGCGAGTATCTCCAGGTGCCGGAAATATGGCACACTGTCCAAATCACGGACGAGATGCGCAACTCGGCNCAACTCGGGCATGTTCAAGACACTTGGTGGCAGCACTCTCAGCTGGTTGTCAGCGAGTATCTCCAGGTGCCGGAAATATGGCACACTGTCCAAATCACGGACGAGATGCGCAACTCGGCTGCAGGGCGCAAGCGCGCATTGGCGAGCTACAAGAGGCAGCACGTCCTTCCGCAAGTCAGGGCTCTGGAAGCCACGTGGCTGCNTCACGGACGAGATGCGCAACTCGGCTGCAGGGCGCAAGCGCGCATTGGCGAGCTACAAGAGGCAGCACGTCCTTCCGCAAGTCAGGGCTCTGGAAGCCACGTGGCTGCAGGCCCAGTTGCAAGGAGTGCTCACCGAAGCCATCCTTCCGTACAGTACTATCAGTCCGGCTCTGACACCTTGGAAGGCAAATGAGAGGTGGGTATACTGGCCACCATCAAGATGGCACCTACACAGAATTTGGTGCACAGCTCGGGTTACGGGAGCTCTGCCGCTCCTCACGCCGGACTCAAATTTCCTGAGGCTCGTCCCTTTCTGCCCTTTCTGCCGAGCGCAGGCGGCTGGCATTTTCCACCTTACTGTGGAGTGCCCAGCCATGGAAGATCTCAGGGGGCCCTTCCAGAGTGCAAGCGGCGGCCACAATCTTTTCGCTGAGGCAATGAAGCCCGGGGGCCTAACGGAGTCCCATGCCATTGCCAAAGTCCACCTGGTGGGCGGTGCTGTAGCCCGGCTAGCCCAGGCCCTGCACATGGAGACTNAGTCCCATGCCATTGCCAAAGTCCACCTGGTGGGCGGTGCTGTAGCCCGGCTAGCCCAGGCCCTGCACATGGAGACTGTCTGAGGTGAGTGCGCAAAACAAGACAGTGCGCTCGTGGATCCTGCCCCGCACCTATACGGTCGGGTCCCAGCTTCCTGTGAGCCGGGCCCCGCTTACGAGCAACGAGCCCTATGATATGTGTGTAGTAGTAGTAGTAGTAGCAGTCGTAGTAGTAGTAGTAGTGGTGGTGGTGGTGGTGGTGGTAGGAGTAGTCGTAGCAAGTAGTAGCAGGAGTTGCAGCAGTATCAGTAGCAGTAGCAGTAGTAGCAGTAGTGGTAGTCGTCGTCGTATTAGTAGTACATGCGCAGCCTGAACAAATGAAGCAGCCCTCAGGAGGAACATCACTAGCTAATTATTCCAGCTTCTCCAACACGCTTATCCTCATCGAGAGCTTTATACAACCCTTGAAGGAAGCCCTATAAAGACCCTCAAAACAAACCGTTTCACAACGCCCTCATACAACCCCTTAAACCCCCCACCCACTATATCACAAAACCCCTAAACCCCTTAAACCCTAAACCGGCTATATGACAAAAGCCCTATAAACCCTAAACCCACTATATGACAAAAGTCCTAAACCCCCTAAACCCTAAACCCACTATATGACAAAAGTCCTAAACCCCCTAAACCCTAAACCCACTATATGACAACTCCCTGCGCACCTCCAGCCTTGGTGGGCGACTAGAGACTCGCTGTCTGGATCGCGAGGAACGGTTCCTGGTTTAGGGTTTAGGGTTTTAGGGTTTAGGGTTTTAGAGTTTAGGGTTTTAGGGCTTAAGCTTTCGCGTCGGGAATTCAGTTCGCACCTGGGGCTTACCTATGCTGCCAAGGCTTTTAACAAGGGGGCTTGGGGGGGTTGATCATGGAGATTAGTGTTCCTGTAGGATTGTCGCCGTCAAGGTTCAGTTAAATTGCACGAATTCTGATTTTAGAGTCATTGTCGAGGGCAGTGTAGGGATGCAACACCCAGAGGGTCCAATAAAGGAATATACCGCCTCCGCCTCAAATCATCGTAGGATCCCCAATATGATTTAAGGCAAATTCCTTAATTTTGGAGTCTCTGGGAACCTTTATCCAGTCGGCAGGACACTTCCGCCGACCTTCGGGATTTAGTCCGCAAGCCTCGACAGCTGAATTCAGAAGATGCAGTCACGTTTGAAGGGTTGAAGCTGTCCCTGAGGTCCATGCGCCCATGTGCCCAAATTGTATATACTTTGGCACCCAAAGTACCTTTATAGGGACTGCTTTAAGACCAGAATACATACTATTTGGGCACATGGACCCTTAGGGTACAGGATTGAGCTAATTCAGCTGTCGGCTCCGCCTCCATTTTATAGATTTATGTACAGGTCCTGTGTAACCCTAGGGCGACAATCACCTAAAGAATAGGGTACAGAATGTATGGTCACTAACTGGGGTACAGAACCCTAAACCCTAAAACCCTAAACCAACATATGGTTATAAGTTATAAGTACAGTAGCTTACAGTGAACTACCCATAGGCCCCAAAGTAGTTCGATTTTGGGATTACCTTATAGAATTCTAAATATGAACCCCAAACAGCAACTACTTTGGGGCCATGGGTAGTAAGGTAACTGGAGCCCTGGGTGGGGCATTTGCGTCAAGGAGGAGAATGCGACGCCAGTTGCGCTTAGAAGTACCAAACCCTCCCCCAAGGTTCACTTCAACGAGCCCCTGTTTGAATTTGGGGCTTAGGGTTTAGGGTTGGGTCTGAGATGGCCTAAGTATGCTGTTTGCTTCAAGTTCAAGCCCCCGTTGGGTTCGAGTCCCATAGCTAAGCTCCGGAGTCCAGCGCATTGGGGGTTTGGTTTGGGACCTTTGCTGCTTCCACCCTACACTAGAACACCCTCTAATGAACCCTAAACCCTAAACCCGTAAACCCCAAACTCTGAAGGCCCTGAACACTAAATCCTAAAGACCCGAAAACGTCTGCTGGATGAGCTACCGGAGCTTCAAGCTGCCTCTCTACTTGACGATACCTAAACTGACCTAAACCCTTAAATGTAGTACCATTTTGGGTTACTTTAGTTTCTTGTTGTAGGACCCTAACTATAAAGATATGTCACCGAAGAGAAGGTACTGCATTTATATAATAGTCTGGGTAGTAAACCGGCACTAGGGCACGAGCTCATTCGAATTGGGCAGAACTCCGGCATTCAGCCGAATATTGTGCAAAATACTGTAAACGGCTGAAACCGAGTGTTCAGGATTTGGGGTAGAAAAGGACGTCGGCTGCTGTCTCACAAGATGCCAACACAAAATGTGAAAGCCTTCATAATTGGAAGGTTGGAAGGCTTTTTGTTGGAGGAGGGGGTGGTATATTATATTACATATATATATAAGGGGTTGATACTTCTAACTCTTTCGCCGATGACATGATTTATGCCGTTCTCCTCCCTGGAGCATATCCTCGCGCAGCGGCAATGCTGCCGCCTGGGGCACCTTTTCAAATGCGCGGTTCAGGGTTTAGAATTAAAATGGGTTTTGTTTTTAGGTTTAAGGTTTAGGGTTAAGGGGTTCCCGGTGTCAAATTGTATAGGATGTGGTGTTTAATTGGTTCAGGTGCTTAGATCTTGCTTTGTATGGTCCTATTTGGAATTCGGGGCCAGAATAATAATTATTAGGTTGTTCTGTTGCCAAGCAGTTCTGGTGCATGCTGCAGTGCTTGATCTCAAGAGCCCCCTCATTCTAAACCCCACACTGCATGGTTTGAAGGCTTTGGGAGTTTGGGATTGCGGTGTTTAATACTTTTTGCCTAAGGGTCCAAGTACCTATTTCATAATCATATACTCTCCCAAGTATGAACGTACAAAACTACTACCCTACCTTATTGCTGGGTCCTTTGGGCCCTTGGGGTTTGGGCTGAGGCTTGGGATCTTGCATTTTAACTTGTACCTTAACCTACCAAACCCTACTTTTTTGTCCCCAAAGGAGTTCCTTTTTGGGGTTCATATTTAGAACTCTATAAGGTAATCCCCAAAAAGAACTACTTTGGGGCCTATGGGTAGGGCGTACATGTCATTTGGGAGGGGCTTCGGGCTTAGGGTTCACAAGGTTTTAGGGGGAACAGATGTGCTGAATCTTCCTACGCATCTCCGAGTCTCAATATCACGGTTTAGGGTTTAGGTTTAGGGTTTGAGGCTTAGGGAGTTTAGGGTGCACCTGCAAGTTGCTTCATGAATGCAGACCTGCAATCCAGAGTCTGGACACTCCAGAGCATTCCATAAGCTCACACCCGAACTGCCACACCTTAACCGTCAAAGAGAGAAACAAACTTGCACCCAGATGCAGATGCAGGCGCTAGCACGGACCCAATCTAGCAAACCCTCGACCCGTAAAGTAACGATAAGAAGCACACCTACACTTGATGTAACCCTAAGTAATGTTAAAGCCTTATATCACGTAAACCCCTAATCTGTGATGCTCGTCAAAGATGCAGACCACAAGCAGTTCTGATGGAACCTGCAAAAGGAAAAACGAACAGTTTTGGGTGCAAGCTTATTCAACCACCCAAATACCCAATAGCTCCAGGTACTTAAAACAAAAACAGACTTCGTGAACCACTCTATGCACCAAAGGTGCGGGCTAAAGTTACATACACTTGTGGTGTGTTAGGCAAAGCAAAGCAGGCCAAACAGACCTGCAACATTGAAATGCTTTGGCCCCAAACCAAGGTTCCGAGGCATATCTTATTCTAACTATTAGATAAGGAACCCTGAAGAATTACCATTGGTAATTGTTTAGGCTACTATATTGCATCTTGCTACCGGGGCACTGGGAACGCCGCTGGGGGTTGCTGCGCTGGCGCAGAGGGGTGCGGCTGACTTGCCTTCAGGGTCAAAGAGGCCCTAAACGTGGCAATGTGGTTCTTAGAGGCTGAGTACCCTAGCCCAGAAAAAAGGTTACTCTTTTCACTTGTTGTAGGGTTTTAAACGCCCAAAGGTTGAAGGATACCTACTCAACTACTAAGGGTTTCGCGCTTCAAGCTTCAGCTGCCTCGCGGCCCCAAGGTTGCGTAACCCCCATATCATTATACTTATGCCTTAGAAGTGTCCCTTTAGACCAATGGTTCGTACTTTTAAGGTCAAACTAAATACCATCTGTATACCTGTCTATCTACCTATATCTATCTGTCTAAACACATACATATCTGCACATATACCTATATCTATACCTATAATTTATAACTCTCCCTGTACATATGCATATAAATATACAAATGCCGATGCATCATATACCTATACATACACATGTAAAGATGTTTATAAAAGCTGCGTGCATGGTATACATATATATATATATGTGTGGGTGTGTGTGTGCACATCCACCCATCCCATCCCATCCCATCCCATCCATCCATCCATGCACGTATGCATACAAACATACATACATACATATACACATTTAAATCTACACGGTACAAAGAACCACAAGGATACAGGTTTAAAAGCTTGCAGGCGCCTGTGACCTCCGTGCAAGGCTCTGCGATCACTGAAGAGGCAAAAGCTAAGCTACTGCGGCCACCGGTCATCGCTTTAGATTTAAACAACCTGAAAATTGACTATAGGCGTAATTACTCTGCTTCGTTGTCCTCTCCGTCTTGCGTTACTCCCTTTTTCCACACCTCAACAGCTGAATAGAAAACATGGATCGTGGTGGAACCGGCACGCGCCTGCAGGTGTTGCCACCGCCGCTGCGGCACCTGCGACGACTGTGGTGGCGCCGGCTGCATCTGCATCGGCTGCTGTGGTTGCAGCGACTGTGGCTGACGGTAATGTGCTCCTGCAGAATTTGCGTAAGGATCTAGTGTAGGTTGTGCGGATGGGGGCTCTGCTGCAAAAGCCGCCGGCTGTGCTGACTGCGTTGGATGAAGCAACTGTGGCTGCTGGCAATTCTGGTGAACGCCTGACACTGCTGAGTTTGGATTCAGGGGAAGTTGTGCAGGTGGGTACGCTGCTGGAGGTTGTGCTGGCTGCGGTGCCTGCTGCTGCTGCATCTGCGACGGCTGCGGTGGATACAGCGGTTGTGGCTGCTGGCAAGGCTGCTGTGGAACGCCGGAAGAATGGGCCCAAGAATCCAGCGGAGGTTGTGCGGGTGGAGCCTGTGCTGGAAAACCTGCAGGTTGTGCCGGCTGCGGTACCTGTTGCTGCATCTGCGAGGGCGGTGGCTGCATGGATTGTGAGTGCGGGTGTGGCAGGCCTGAATAATTCGCCCAAGGATCCGGCGTGGCTTGTGCGGGTGCGGGTTCTGCTGGGGAGTCAAGGTCGGGATCTCGAGAGCCCCGAGAGATTTCTATAGTTCCGTCCAGCTCGTTGATGCGAACAAACCCACCGGTGACACGCCACTTGTTCCAAGCCAAGGGTCCTCAGCTCTACCCTTAGGCCCCAAAGTAGTTCCTTTTTGGGAAAGCCTTATAGAATTCTAAACATGAACCCCAAGAAGGAACTACTTTGGGCCTATGGGTGGTGCTTGCAACAGCTATACACAAACACACATATGTAAAATGAAAAAATCAAATCGGGAGGTCGGGATGTAGCAGCGCGGCTCGTCCCAATGAGGGTAAAGCAATAACCGGGCCAAGCCCTTTATCAATCGAAACGCTCAGACTGGCTCTACGAACACCATTAGGAAAGCCTGGCAACGCACTCCAGCAATGACGACTCCCTCGGCGGTGTACTTCCCATCATACAGAGCTCTCCAGTGCTTCTCAGCCCCCAGATGTTCGGAATATCCGCGGTGTCGATCACAGAACCTGCTGTGTCGATAGAAGCAGGCGAATCATGAATAGTGTGTAATGCTAAGCTCACCCATAGTCTCCATTGTAGTTCCTTTCTTGGGTCAACCAAAATTTAAGTTCAACACGTCCTAACCGTCAACACAGGTTGACCAAACTAAGACCACTACCATGGAAACTATAGGTAAAGCTGATACTGTTTCCACTACAGGCTGACAAACCTCAAAGACAAAGCAAGCGACGATTAGGTAGTAATAACTCTAGGTAGTGTAGGATGCGTAGTGTTTAGGCTGTGGGGCAGTTAAGGGTTAAAGGTTTCGAGTTTAGGGTTTAGGAGAAAAGTGCTTTTGCCCTAATTCAGCTAGTCAGCCCTAACTTGTTAGGGAGGATTTGCTGTTTGGGTCCTCGGGCTTAGGGCTTTTGACCAGTAGATGGATAGATAGATCCGTGGATAGAGAGAGACAGACAGACAGAGAGGGACAGAGAGAGAGAGAGAGAGATAGAGCGAAAGAGAGAGAGGGAGAGAGGGAGAGAGAAAGACAGGGAAAGAGAGAGAGAGAGAGGCAGACAGACAGACAAACAGACAGACAGACAGACTGACGAACTGACGGACTGACGGAGAGAGAGAACACACATAGCAAGATCCTTACTGTGTGAAGCTACCCCGCCCCCGAAAACGCATCCATAATTTTGAGATGGACATGTCGAAACCCGCAACCATTAGCCCCGTCTGTACACATGTGAACATCTAGATAACTATATTATATACATATATGTATATAGATATGTGTATATATATATATACATACACAAAAAAAGGTAAGCCGTGGATGGGGGGAGTTTTGAATACAGCAATTTGCGCTTCGAAATATCAAAAGGTAACGACTATGATATTATGTTGTAAAAATGATTTTCAACATAGCTTATCCAGTAGATTTATATACATATATATATATATATGCATATTGTATGAAAATGTACAATATGTAATATGTGTGTATCTGTTTGTTCATGTGTGTTTGCATGCTTTTGTGGAGTTCAGGTCGTTCAGGTGTCTCGGGGTTCAGGGCCATGTCCACTACAGCAACACCTCATACTAGCACTTCTTGCCTTATCCAGTAAACCCACGGCATGGAGAAGCCGGCAGCTTCCTCCCCTTCAAACTTCCAAACAGTCGTCTGAAAGGATCCAAACGCTGCCAGTTTCACTGCTTTGGTTTGGGAAGGGGTATGGGCTAAGGCCTTGAGGGGTTGTGGTTTCCGGGCTCTTCAATCCCTAAACCCTAAACCCAAAAGGAGTCGGAATTGTGGGCTTTCTTTGAGGTCTTCGGGCTTGCAATGCCGTAGGGGCCTTAATGAATAGAAGAGGGTTTTGGGCTCCTTTATGGTATAGTTATAGACAGTAAGGAACCCTAAGGAACAGTGTTGGTAATTATTGAGGCTTCTGTAGTAGGGGAAAGGGAGATAGAATGTCCGGGGTTTGGCTTCGGGAACCTCGAGTAACCCTAGCCCAAACCTCTTAAATGAAAGAATGCTGACTGGCAGCTTGCATTGAGGCTGGATAGCGCCCAACATGTCCTCGATGATCCTTGGCCCTAAACCCTGAACCCCAAACCCTAAACCCCTGACTTCTGAACCCCTCTGAAAACGTAGACTTCTTGGCCCCGAGGAACAAAACAATACAGAAGGCCAACAAGTTAAGTCTTAAATCCAAAACCCTAAATTACTGAACCCTGCACCCTACACCCTAAATCCAAAACCCTAAACCTTAAAGCCCTAGGAGACAGCCAGAAAACAGCCAAGGATCTTCGCCCTCGGAGTCATGGCCGCTTTGAAAGCATGCTTGGAGTTCCTCCGAAGATTCCCCTCTTTGGGAGTCAGGGGCGAGAGGTTTAGGTTGTAGGAATGAGGGTTTAGGCCGGTACGTCTTAGGGCTTATACGGGTCAGCAGTATGGGCTTGGACGGGTTCGATGCTGATACCGGGGCCTTAACGAATCAGAAGAAGGTTTAGGTGCAGAGCATACATACTACAATGTTGTATCGAGGCTAGGTACTTTGCCGCCTGAACCCTAAAACCCTTAACCCCTAAACCCCTTGAGCCCTAAACCCCTCAACCCCCCAATCTTAAGCCCTGAACCGACTGATGGGGTTTTTATGCACAGCTAAGCAGGCCTTAGACTCTCGCATTCGGCCACAGGTTTTGAGAAGGTCATACAAGGACAACAACAATTGTTGCGAATGGTTCTGTAGCATATACAGCATGTGCATGTACATATATACGAGTGCATAGACAAAGACATATACATGTATATACACACACAGTGAGTTATTATTCTTCATTCCCAGAGGGTCCATATACACTACTATTATGGAATTCGGCCCTAGAAGACCATCCCCATTATGGTTTTGGGGACCTAATTCCATAATAGTAGTGTATATGGACCCTCTGGGATTTGTATAAATACAACGGAATGACCTTTTTCACGTAACAAGACTTTCACGGCACCACTGCGAACTTTCGCTAAGGCACCCTCGGCGCTGGACTTGGCCTTTCACACAAATTTGGCCCCAAAGACCAGTAGATCAACTTCCTGAATTGCTTACCACTACATGTATTGTATACATGTGTATATACGCAGAAAGACAGAGATACAGAGAGAGAGAGAGAGAGAGAGAGAAGAGAGAGAGATAGGGAACGAGAGAAAGAGTGAGTGTCAGAGAGAAAGACTATCGGGGGATAGTACCACTACTACTACTACGACGACGACTACTACTACTAACTACTGCTGCTGCTACTACTACTGTTGCTGCTACGACTACTACTACCACTACTACTGTAGTTACTACTGTTTATTCCTACCTCTACGCTGAGCTCTCGGGGCTGTACTTTGTTTTATCATAATAGAGTTGAAAGGTTGATAGCTTAAGGTACTTCCGAGAGTAGTCAATGTACCTTCGGGAAAAGCATCGGCCCCTAAATAAACATGCGTATGCTTTGTTAAAACCCTTAACTTAACCCTATTATCCTCTTCGGTTCCAAGTTCACGGGCGCGGCATCTCGGATTCAGAAGCTTAAGCCGCTGGAGGTTCAGGACAATGTAGGCTAAACCCAAGCCCCGACACCCTGAACCCATAAACCCTTGAACTTAAATCCTCGCTCGGACAAGCTCTCAGCACTTACCCATAGGCCCCAAAGTAGTTCCTTTTGGGGATTACCTTAAAGAATTCTAAGTATGAACCCCAAAAAGGTACTGCTTTGGGCAGGGTTTTTGTGGCAGAGCTGAGCCTAAAACCTAAACCCTGGGCCCTCACCTCAAAAACCCAGGAATCCAAGGCTTTAGGGCCACAAACAAACAACTGAGAATCCGAAGCCCATCCAACCTTAGGCTCGAACCCCTCGAACCTCAAACCGGAAATCCGGTTCAGTGTTTCATGACTAGGTGTCTCACGCCCAATGAGGGAAAATATAAAATGTCGCAAAGCCCTACCTAGATGAGTTTAAGGTCTAGGCAGTTCAGGGTTTAAGGAGCTATAAGGTCTAGGGCTGAAGCTTTTTGGCGTTCAGGGTTTCGGGCTCAGGATTCCCATAACTCGAAGAAGACCTCGCAGAAGTGTGGGATGTAAACTGCGATTCTGTATCGAGGCCTCCACGGTTTAGCTCAGAGTTTAAAGCTTAATTTTTCAGGGAGTTGGGTTTCGGTGGGGATTGAGGCCTAGCCGAGTGACAGGTGCGCATAGGCCCGGTAATCACCGTTTGGATTTGTCGCATGGCTGCATGGCTCTTCCAGCCTCGGCTGGCGCTTCTGTCGCTCAAGGGTTTAATACAGGAGCATGATTAATTGGAATCGGGTCTTGGGCATATTTTAACTGGGCTTTTCAGTAACCAGGGGGAAAAGAGTATACACTTTTATTTCATAATGGTTCCTTTAAGAAAAAAGTATGACAGTATGGTACTCCAAAGCCGCGGGTAATGTCAAAATGCCAAGGAACCCTGTGGAGTGGTATCGGTACAGCCACTTTTGGTGTTCGGGCTGCGGGTTCGCGGTTGTTTGTTTGGGGCCCTTATAAACCCTTAAATGGGTTTAGGGTTCAGGGCCAAGGGCACAGGGTTTACCTAACACCCCCCCCCCCCAAAGAAAAAAAAATAATAACCAAACTGAAGGGCTTTTATTCTCCATACTTTTGGCATCCAGGTAGGCCTGTCCCTAGTTGAAAATCCTTTTTTGGTTGGGGCCCTTATAAACCCTTAAAAGGGTTTTGGGGTCGGGGGCAAGGGCACAGGGTTTACCTAACCCCCCCCCCCCCCAAAGCAAGTAAAATAATAACCAAACTGAAGGGCTATTATTCTGCATACTTTTGGCATCCAGGTAGGCCTGATCCTAAGTTGAACTACTTATTTGGATTCAGGGTACTCCTTGCCGGCTGTGCTAGGTCGGAGCAACCTTCGGGCTTGTGAGTGGCAGCTTGGGAGCTGCATAATATAGGGGCCTAAATAATTAGAATAGGGTTTTTGGGGATACTATGCCATAATATAGATATACTACGGAACCCAGAAAATATTATAGGTATGGCCCCTATGGTAACTAGACTATACTCGAGCCTTGATCATGAAGTGTGGTTTAGGGTTCAGCAACCCCTGCGAAGCGTGCGGATGGAATAACCTCAATTCATATGCGAGCGGTGAAAGACGGTAGCTTCAACGGGTTTACACGAGTTGAACGGGATTCCAAGACAAGCAACACGGTTTGGTGCCCCTTACGCAAGTTCTGTATATGGAAGGCTCCTAGCAGTATATTATGCGGCGATGCCCACGAGATGACGGCTTGAGAACTTGACAAGCTCTGCCTTCAGCACTGCGGTGACCCTTGTGAACTCAAATAATACAGGTGCATCTGTAAAACTGGATTCGCCGTGAGAGCGGGAAGCTTGAGAAGGACTGCGACTATGATGCAGTCTCTGTTGGGGTTCCTGTTGTGTCAAGGCTCCAAAGTCTCTTATCGCCTACGTCGCTATAGGGTGCGCACCTAGAGACACCAACACATGTTGCTCCCTTACATACTGTAGTTGTATCAAGAAGTGGCCTGCAGCCTTATAGTAAACCCATCCGAATTACAACGTCGGCCACTGCGAGACCCCATAGGACCCTTACCTAGGTGGGGCTTTTAAATCCTTTGAAAAATATTAGTAAATAAGATCCTCTTAAGCCCAATAAGGGAAAATATAAAATGTCCCAAAGCCCTACCTAGTTTCCATAATCAGGTGAAAACTCTGCAGCACACCCTTTGAGTTCCTTCAGCTCTTTGCTCTTAAGATTGTAGAACGGTTTAGGGTTTAGGGTTTAGGGGACAGCGCTAAACACCAAACCAACAATCTCCATGAGGCTGAAACCCTGAAACCCTCAATCAGAAACCCAGTCAGATCTTAGGGCTGGGACTGACCCATGGTCTCTGTTGTAGTTCTTCTCATGTCACCAATTTCATATTATGTAAGATTCTACATATTTGACCCCAAAACGAACTACAATGAAGACTGAAGAGAGTGAGAGAGGGGCAGAGAGAGAGGGAGGAGAGAGGGAGAGGGAGAGGGAGAGGGAGAGGCAGAGGCAGAGGCAGAGGGAGAGGCAGAGGGAGAGGCAGAGGGAGAGGCAATGGGAGAGGCAGAGGGAGAGGCAGAGGGAGAGGCAGAGGGAGAGGCAGAGGGAGAGGCAGAGGGAGAGGCAAAGGGAGAGGCAGAGGGAGAGGCAGAGGGAGAGGCAGAGGGAGAGGCAGAGGGAGAGAGAGAGAGAGACAGACTTTCAGTTTAGGGTGTCGGATACAAGGATCACGCCTTTGGGCCTAGGGTTGAAAAGGTTTTGGGTGTGCGGGCTTTAAGGTTTCGGGCTTCGGGGGCGGGGGTTGGATTTCAGGATTTCGGGCCTGGGGTGGTAGGTAAAATCATGGCCCAACACCTATAGAACGCCCTTATTCTGCATGCTTTTGGGGATCCAGGTAGGGTTAAAGGTTTTGGGGCTTCCGGGGGTCTCAAGATGTACTTTGCACGATGTGGCGATCGAGGTTCGAGGAGTCTAGATAGTGCATGGGTGGTTCTCCAAGTTAGGATCCCTTTTGGGGTGCTTTTTCTAGGTTCCCCAGTGTCCCCTGAATTATAAGGGTGCCCTTTTTCTACTATTCGGTTTTCATAAAGAAACCCCAAAACAATAAGGGCAAAAGGGTATCACTGGGCCCTAGTTTTTGAGTGCGCTACTATTCTTGGGACCCAAAGGCGACCCTGCTTTGCAGCAAAGACGATCGATGCCAATCCTTGCCCAGAAAGCCCTATATTCCGTAAATTCCTACACGCTAAGCCCTGAACTCTTATCCCAGAGGGTCCATATATACTACTATTATGGAATTATAGGTCTCCAAAATCATAATGGGGATGGTCTTTCAGGGGCTAATTCCATAATAGTAGTGTATATGGACCCTCTGGGTATGAACCCTAAACCCCAAACCCTAAACCCCAAACCCTAACCCTAAAGCCCTGAACTCTTATGAACCCTATATCTCCAAAGCTTAAACGACTCTCAAGGTGTCGCGCTGAGCCACACATGCCAGACGCCCTCTTGGGGAAGCTTCGAGAAATCGGCAGAGAGTGGCTGCACCTTATAGTTGCTGAGTTCATCGCCCCCAGGAAGTGTAGACGTTCAGTCTATAGGAGGATCCCTCATCCCTACATCCCTAAACCCTAAACCCCTAAACCCTTAACCCTAAACTCTAAACCCCTAAACCCTAAACCCCTTAAACGATTATCCCAAGAAGTGTGAAGTGTACTCAGCTGCTAAGGCACATAGGGAGAGGGCCTCGGCGCTGGCATGTCCTGGGAGCTTCTTTAGGGCTTATGGGGCTGTAGGGTTTAGGGTTTAGGGCTTATTTTAGGGTTTAGGGCTTAGGGTACCCAGAGGCTGGGGTTCCTTTACCCAGAGACTCCCTTAAGGGCTCCTTTAAGGGATCCTTAGGGGTTGCTTGCAGAGATCTATAAGGGATGTGTAGGGCTTCGCCCAAAGACTCCAATATCCCTTAACTAAAAAATAGTCCTGCAATCATATTAGGGATCCTACTATAGTTTAAGGTAGATATTCCTTAATCTAGGGATAGTGGAGTCTCTGGGAGGCCCTTGCGTTTAGGGTCTTGGGTTGGGTTAGGGGTCGCGGTTAGGGTTTAGGGATTAGGGTTCAGGGTTTTGGGTTGAGGGTTTCGGGCTTAGTGCTTCGGGTTGGGTTTAGGGTTTAGTTTGGGTTTCAGGGTTCAGAGTAGGGGAAGTGGAGAGGTGTGGTTGGGCAGTGCTTAGGGTTTTAGGTTTCAGGGTCCGAGTCTAACGGTTTAGGGTCAGCATGGCCTGCTGTGGCTGCTGGTTTCTTGTGTCATGACTACTCTAAGGATTTCAGAGCCATGGAACCACAACAGCAAGCACAGTAGTGCAGAAAGCCAGGATTTCAAGAACCCTGCCTGTATCCGAGTCTTAAGTCTCGTATACCTGCTATAAGAAGAATGGGCACCTGCACAAGAGGGTGGGGCTATCACCCTCTAGGTGGACGCTAACCTTAAACCTTATACCCTTGCCTTCTGGACTTTCACTGATCACAAGACCCTCTGTACATCCGGAGATCTACGTGAAGGTTACCCTACTTTAGGGTATAGATTTCGGGTTTCGGGTGTTGCTTTAGAGCTCAGGGTAGGGTCCCTGCCCTAAGCCCTAAAACAAACACCCTAAACCCGAAATCTATACCCAAAACCCTGTACACTAAACCCTACACCTGTGTGTTTATACCCGCATGTGCCATTGAATCCTGAGCCGGACACCCCGATCCGTTGAGAGCTTCGGGATTTGCCAGTCAGGGCCAAAAAGAACAACAAGCTCTAAATCCTTTACTCTAGTGGGGATTAAGGGGTTTAAGCTTTAGGTCTTCGGGCTTAAGGGCCACACACCCGTTTAAACCTTGTAAATGCCCAACGTTTGCATCCCTTCTTCCCCCTCTCCTGCACAGTCGGAGGCGGCCCGGCAACAGAAGCAGGTTGGGAAGCCACAGACATACCGGAAACACCTTAGACTAAAGAGCTTCCAGCTACTCAAGATTCAGCGTTCAGGTCAACAGGGGTCGGTGTCTATAAAGGCTTGGATACTGCTCTTTTCCATGATGAACTTAAACTGTGACATTCCCTAGGGCTCCAGTTGCCTAAATAGTAGGTTACTAACCATATATTATATACCCCAGTAACCTACTATTTAGGTAACTGGAGCCCCAGGGATTGCTTCATATTCTAGGACATAAGTAAAGCACGCCATTCATAGGGCTTCAGTTTGGAATCGGGGACCGCTCCTCCTTGGAGCGTAGCTGAGCGAGGGTTTGGGGATTTCGGACTGTGCTTTTGGACTTCGGGTAGCGGTTTCGTTGAGGGTGTAGGGTTTAAGGTTTCGGGTTCATGAGAAACCCCTGACGGCCGATAACAAGCACCCACAGGAACGATACACTGCACTTTGCGGTGCTCTTCCCAATGGCTGGCTTCTCAAAGACTACAGTTCCATACAGTGCCTACAGTATCCTCGTGCATCTGAAACCCAGACTAAACTCTAATTTAGACTCATATACTTAAGGCCCGAGACTGGCATTAACACACTTAAATCCTGTCTGACCTCGTCACCCTACCCCCCCGTGGCCCCCACAAAAGCCTCCACCCTTATCCTAAACCACATAAACATACTGCTGACCAGGAACTTGGTGGGCCCGCCCGAAACGATGGCGTGTAGGACGAGGGAGTTTGCGCTTCCGCGGCGTGGAAGCCCCCGTTGCTCAAGGCTGGCCCATTACCGGCCTTGGCCACGGGCTCCCGAGACCCTAAACCTTGAACCCTAAACCCTGAAACCTGAACCTGCAACCCTGCAAGCCTCAAGCCCTAGCTTGGTGCCTGCACTTCGAAACCCGATCCTAAACTCACTGGCCCTACTGAACGCAAACCTACAAGGCTGAAAGGGCCTCATCGAGCGAGAAACCCGAGAAGCACCAGGACTGATGGAC
Source organism: Symbiodinium sp. clade A Y106 (assembly GCA_003297005.1). Classification (NCBI taxonomy): domain Eukaryota; class Dinophyceae; order Suessiales; family Symbiodiniaceae; genus Symbiodinium; species Symbiodinium sp. clade A. Next base: position 151,127 of record BGNK01001128.1, on the reverse strand, counting down.
TGTATCCCTGAAGTAGGCGCTGCTTGAAAACTTGGAGTTATGGGATGCAGTGCGAATGATTGTCCTTTCTACAATCTTGTAGTTCCTGCCCCTGGGCTCCAAGTATACAAATGGTGCCTACTCTGGGGTCCATAGTCCATAAATAGTACCTGCTTTGGGCTATTTGGAGCCCCAAGGCTGTGCAAGTTTGTGACGGGTTTGAGCTTCGACAAGCTGTGAACACAACATTGCAAGAGAACACCAAACGCCCTATAATCCTGTAACTTAGCCTATAACCTACTTGTCCAGTATCCTCGGGGAACTAAAGGTTAGCCTTTGGGATTATATATATATATATATATACCCCCAAACCCGTTAAAGGTTACCTACCCGTCTACTGAAATAACCCTGCACCCTACACAGCCTGAAGGACCGGGGTCGCCAGAGCATACAGTAGAAGCCAGAAAGTTGGAACTTCATTATCCTCATGCCCTTAAGGTAAAGCATAAGGGATCCTAGCACTAATCCTCCTAAAGCTATGTTCCAACTTTCTGGCTTCTACTACAATTCCCAGTGTTGAAGATTGTAACTACGACCTGTCTCGCGGGCCTGCACAGCCCAAGACACCCAAATGCCTGTCTAAAACTCTACGCCCTAAACTGTCAAGCCAAGACCACTGCTGAAGACCCTAACCCTGGGGCTCCAATAGGCCCAAAGTAGATACGACTCTAAACCCCAAACCTCTCAGTATACTTGGAGCCCTAGGCCCTAGGGTCATTGAGGTTCTAGCAGGAGACCAGAAGCTATCCCAGAACGTGGGTTTCGGGTTTAGGGGCCGAGTGCTTACCGCGAAAGTTGAAAGGGAGCCGTAACGCAACACGCGTAAATTCCAGCCTAGACTCTAATCCTAATTAAGCCCTATCAACCCTAAAGCAAGAATGAACGGGCCGTTACACAACAAGCGTAAAGTCCAGCCTAGACTCTAATCCTAATTAAGCCCTAAACCCTAAAGCAAGAATAAACGAGCCGTTACACAACAAGCGTAAATTCCAGCCTAGACTCTAATCCTAATTAAGCCCTAAACCCTAAAGCAAGAATGAACGAGCCGTTACACAACAAGCGTAAATTCCAGCCTAGACNCTAATTAAGCCCTAAACCCTAAAGCAAGAATGAACGAGCCGTTACACAACAAGCGTAAATTCCAGCCTAGACTCTAATCCTAATTAAGCCCTAAACCCTAAAGCAAGAATGAACGAGCCCTTACACAACAAGCGTAAATTCCAGCCTAGACTCTAATCCTAATTAAGCCCTAAACCCTAAAGCAAGAATGAACGAGCCGTTACACCACAAGCGTAAAGTCCAGCCTAGACTCTAATCCTAATTAAGCCCTAAACCCTAAAGCAAGAATGAACGAGCCGTTACACAACAAGCGTAAATTCCAGCCTAGACTCTAATCCTAATTAAGCCCTAAACCCTAAAGCAAGAATGAACGAGCCGTTACACAACAAGCGTAAATTCCAGCCTAGACTCTAATCCTAATTAAGCCCTAAACCCTAAAGCAAGAATGAACGTCAAACCAAGACCCAAAAACTCTCTTCTTCGATAGCCGGTCCCCCAAAAAGTGCTAACTTTCAAAAATTGTCCCAATTTGGTAGGGCTCACAAGTTCAAAAATCTCCCATTGGCTTTGAAAGAAACGCGATGTCTGCTGCTCCCAGGAACCCTAGAAACGAACCCACGGCCTGGTAGCAGTGTTTAGAAGTTAGGGCTTCGTGGGCTAGGAGGTCTTTTTGTCACCCTATGTTGCAGGTGCTAGAGGGTTTAGCTGGTGCTGCAGATTTCGTAAACTCAGATGCCCTGCTCAACGGCCGAGTTGCTGTGAAACGGACAGCCTTTTTCCCAGAATACTGCCCTTTGTAAATCAGCACCTGTCCGTGCCTGGGATGTTTTTGATAGGCTCTTGACCGCGAACCTTTTCACCCTCGAGTTGAGGCCAAAAGCATCAAAGACTAGCTAGGATTTCACAAAATAGGATTCTGGATTCTGGACTACACGTAATGGGGGTCTGCTAAGCAGGATCTTCAAATCAGGAGCCTTTTTGGCCCTACTTCAAGCTTTCAAGCTGGTGGTTTTCTGGAAGGGCTTCGGGCTTCGGGGGGGTTTAGGGTTTGGGGTTTAGGGTTTAGGGCTAGGGGCGTAGGCGTAGGGTTTCGGGTCTGGGGTTGAGGGCTTTGTTGCAGAGGCTTTCGCAAGCTGATGAACTTTTCAAGTTGGAAGTGAACGGAGGCTCTGCAGCCAAAGAAAGGTGCCTGCAAATGGTTCGATATGCTATCGGCACGAAGCAAGCCTGCGGAACTAAATCAGGGGGGGTTTGGGGCTTCAGGTGCTCGGGGTCGTTGGGTGGTACTGCCTCGCGGAATTCATCTGATTTACGAAAGAGCGGTGCCACCGTGGGAGACTTCCTGAATAACAACTCCTTTTTAACCATCTGCCTCCCTTCACCCCTCCACCCTTTCAATTTACGAAATTCATGGCAGCTCCGCTTACTGCGGGCACATGAATGCAAATGTAGTAGGCCCTGGTTGTGGCACAAGGTGTCTGAACACCTCGCGCTCCGTCGACAAGGACGAAAAAAATGCATCACACTCACGAGAGATGTAGAGCCCCGACCGTGATCTTCCCCGATCCAAGACCCGTACGTACAAGTATTGCACAGGGAGTGCGCAATACATCTTTTACTCTATACCCTCAACCCCAAACCCGCACGCCAAACCCTAAACCGTCACAAAGCCACAAGTGGCTGACTCTCCTTAATAACCACCAAACCTCAAACGCTCCTCCATTGCAGCCGGTGCGCAAGTGGTTGAAGCGCATGCCTCGGTCCCCAGGAAGCCGCCATTCCTGATATAGCATCTTTGCACACTCGGCCTCGGTTTTCAATGAAATCATTTCCCCTGAATCAAGGACGAACCTAAGTCATGACAACGATAATGCACTCCTTGCTTGAGGGAGGTGGCGCCGTCCCAGCATGGATTTCCAGCCACGTGCGGGAAGATGTCCTAAACTCTGAGCCCTAAAGTCCGAAAGCCTGTATATATATACTATATACATACATATATATATATATATGCATATATAACCCTAAAGCCAAAAACTCTAAACCCTAACCCCCCCTACACCCTATACCCTCCCAACCCTGAAGCCCCAAACCCTATAAAGCCCTACCTTAACCTACCAAAACCTACTTTTTTGTAGGGTCCTATATAAAGTCCATATTAAGGTTTATGGTAAGAACCTACAAAAAAGTAGGGTTTGGTAATGTAAGGTAAGCTCTAAATCCTAAACCCCTTAAACCCTAAACCGAGGCCCCAGCAACGGGCTTTCCCTCCGGCAAGCGCTCCCAGAGCAGGTTGAAATGCTGCACGGCGGGCTCTCATAAGGTTTCAGGTTTTTAGGGTTTAGTTTTTTTTTTTGGTCGCTCCTTTTCTCCAGCTGCGAGTCACTGAGGAATGCCCATCGGGCAGGGTTTAGGGTTTAAAGTTTAGGGTTTAGGGGTCATAAGGTTTCAGGTTTGAAAGTGTAGGGTTTAAGACTTCAGGTTTTATGTCTTTGCAAGGAGTGAAGTTTCTTCTTAGAACAGCTGTGTATAGGCTGTGTTTAATGAAAGGCTTTGGGCTTCCTTAGCTGCTTGCGCAGGGCTCAGTGTCTACCTAGGCCCCAAAAGTATGTAGAATTATAGGCTTTTACAGGTTTTGGGCCATTATTTTACTTATTTTTGGGGTCTAGGTATAGGCTTGAGGCTCTGACTCTTGGCCTACCTTTGGTTAGTAGCGAATGGAAGAATGGTAGTACTAGTAGTTATATTTGTACCCCATTCCTCCATTCCCTACTAACCAAAGGTAAGTTGGGCAGTTACAGGTTTGCTTGGATTGTTTGTTCTTTCGAAGTGAGGGCTTCAGGATATTGTGGCTGAGCACCGTGGTGTGTTTTGGGCTTTGGGTGGGGGTAGGGGTTTGGGGTTTGCTAGGAAGATAAAAGGATGTTGCGATACAGCCCCGCTCTTGTTTAAGAGGTTCGGGACTTCAATAACCTAAATACAAAATCAGGAATAGGGAGGCGGGTATAAACTGGGTCTCTCCACGAAGCTTCCCTGAGACCCAAAATCCTATCGAGTTTGTTCAATCTTCCGCTGCTTAGGGCTTCGTGTGCGGGGCATAAAGCTCAGGGTTCAAGGTCGACTTGAGCCCCACAAGCCCTACCTTGCGTTAGGATTCCTACAAACCCGTAATTTGTAGCATCTAATTCATAAACGCCAGAGACACGAGGCAGAAAAGAAATGTTAGGACTCAAGCAGAGCATGCCGTAAACCCTGAAACACTAAAGCTTACACACCCTAAGACTCGACAGCCCAATGGGAAACCCCAAAGCCTTAAACATCGAAAAGCCTAACCCTAAGCCTAATGCCCTAGAACTCTGAACTCTTAACCCTCAAAGCCCGAAATCCTAAATCCCAAACCCTAAACTTCCCAAGTTCATAAATCCTAACCCTAATCTTCATAAAGTCCTAGATGGCTTAACCAAATGTGTATTACAGGATCCTAACCATGAAGTCGGTTAGCCAAAACAGGAAATACAATGGAGACTATAGGCATAGTCTCAGTTCCTTTTTCGGGTTACCTTATAATGGAATCCTACTGGTAGAAATAACAGCGGTGAAACCACAAAGGGAACTACAATGGAGACTATAGGCACTCTGGAATCATTCGTAACTTCGGGTTTAGGGTGCAGGGGTTAGTTTTTGCCGGGTTTAGTTTTGAGGATTAGGGGTCGGTTGTCGAAACCTGCGCTAGCCAAGCTCGGGTCCGGAATGAACTAAGCCTGGCCGCCCTAGCCCCAGGCAGGGCAGGAGGGTTTCTGCAATCTGTCCAGTGCGTAACCGAATCCCTGGGGCTCTAACTAGCCCAAAGCAGCTACAATTTTTCGACTGTAGACCCCAAAGTAGGAACTGTTTGTATACTTGGAGCCCGAGGGAATTGTCTTAGACACATCGCCCAAGCTGCGGTCGAGTGGCACTAGCGGTTAGATATGATCTGCGCAAGTGGTTGCTTAATATACGGGCCTGCATAAAATTGCCAATACCATTTCTCAGGGTGCCTCCCCCACCCAAAACCCTAAACCCTAAACCAAAACTCTCGGCATCTGCGCCTTCTTTGCTGGAAGGTGCTCGGCGAACCCCGCAGGATTGGTGCAAATGTCGCCTCTGTCAGCCACGAAGGCTTCACCACGAGGTTTGGGGGTTATAGGGTTTAGGCCTAAACTTAAGCTTTAAGGTTTAGGGGATTTAGGGTTTAGGTCTAGGCTTAAGGTTTAAGGTTTAAGGCCTAAACTTAAGATTTAAGGCTTAGTTAGGGTTTTAGGGTTTAGGTCTAGGCTTAAGATTTAAGGTTTAGGGGTTCTGGGGTTTAGGGTTGATAGTGAACCCCATTGCCTATAGTAGGCTGGAACATGAGGAAAAGATGATTCGTGCTGGGATTCCACTGCCATGGCTTCTACGCACCAGTGTCTTGGCCGGTCGACTGTGTCGTCACTCTTCCTGCTTGTCTGTCCCTTTCTGCTACATGCGCATGTGCATACGTGCAAACGCATACCCCAAGAACTGTGCATCCCACACAGTACTTCAGTTGTGTGGACGCAGCCCTAAATCCTAAACCCAAACCCTACTGGCCCGCAAAACTATTATGCAGAGTAATTACTTGGTTTTTGTGAGTGTTGGGCCATTATTCTACATACCTTGTGAGGGTGCAGGTAGACCTTTATCCCCTAAACCCTAAACGCAGCTGGGAGGCAGTCCGGATCGATGTTGAAGGAATGCAGGAGCTTCTCGACAAGTAGTGCCTTGTGGGAGCAGGATAAGGATAATAACACCCATGAAAAAAGTTGTGATAACACTCTTACACTACGAAAAATAACAATAGTGATGGCAATAGAAATAATGATAATAGTCACTTAACAATAATAGGGCTCAGGGTTTGAGAAAGGTCCAGGCCGGCTTAGTACTAGAAGCTTGGGGCCCCAGTCGGAAGCCTATATCTGTTTAGGGTTTAGGAGTTTCGGTTTATATAGTGTTTAGGGGTTTAGGGTTTAGTGTTCAGGGTTTAGGGGTTGAGGGTGTAGTGCTTAGGGGTTTAGGGTTTAGGGGTTCAGACTTTAGTGGGCATAGTGCAGCAGATTCCAAGACGTGATGATAGATCCGAGATTCGCGATTCTGCATGGCCTGCTTCCATGTGTGTTTGCTCGACAGCCTCGGAGCATCCAGCACAGGGTTTAGGGGTTATGGGTTTAGGGTTTAAGGGGGTTGGGTTGTACAGCGACCAGCCTGGGGTAGATCTAAACCGTCTAAACCCTCCGCACTGCAATCCCTGTCTTATTTTATCCCTCAGGCCCATCAGCTTTGAGAACGGTTTAGGGTTTTGGGTTCGAGAATTTGGGGTTTCTTGCTGTTTGACTTGGGGCCGTTTTGGTTGACTGTTGTTGTTATGTGCTGGTCGGGGTTGAGGTTACGGGATTTATTCAGTGGTTTAAGCTTTAGTTTTGGGGCGCCCTATGCATGCCTCAACATAGCTGCGTTCCATGCATGGATGATACCATAACGATTGATGGTGTTGCGGCTGCACTGGAATGCGGGGCTTACTGCTCTATAAGTATGCAGCTACAACAAGCTGAACACAGAAAAGATGAGGTCAAAATCCAACAACAGACTGATAACCTTGCCTTTGAAATGCAACTATAGACACGAAGTACCGATGCCCTCAACACCCCCCCCCCCCCCNCCCCCCCCCCCCCCCCGAATCTTAAGCCCTAAACATCAAAGCCATGGCTCTAAACCCGCACACAGACCTTCAAACAGCTACAGGGAATCCAACTTCAGTGCCTTATGGTTTCAATTTGCAGTTTGGGAGTTTGTTTTTAGCCCCAAAATCCCAGGGGTGTGCGTGCGTGTGTGTGTGTGTGCCGCTGAAAGTGCGAATGCTCACGTTGAGCTCGATAAAGCTTCGGGGCTTGATGTATGTACAATTATGTATGCATATCTTTCACCTACGGGTCCATGTACCCGAATAGTTTATATTTCGCCCTAAAGTACCTACACAGGAACTACTTTAAGGTCAAGGGTAGATGGACCCTTCGGGTTCACGCCATGCCATGGAACAGCTACATTTCAGAAAACGAGTCAAGTAGCCAGTTGCACGAGTTTCTGTCGCCCTTCACCGCAGAGGGCTCACCCACCGGTTGTGCAAGGGCATAGTTCTGACAGGCCTGCTCGGAGAGACGGCTACTAGAGGGCTTAGGGCTTGGGTTTAGGTTGCCGAGGGACCTTAATCATTTCAATAGGATCTGTACTCACAGACTTGTAGAGTCTTGAAACTCTATAACTCACATAGTAGCTAGACCAAAATTTCAAGCCTCCAGCTCTGCCTAACCCTAAGCCCGACAAGAACCCCCGGACCCTGAACCCTGCCTATAAGCACAAACAGCCAACGTCCCATCTCGACCGGCTCCTTCAACAACCCGACGCACAAACCTCGAAATCTCTATGCCCTACCCTAGGGCTCCAGTTGCCTAAATAGTAGTTACTAACCAAATATTAAATACCCAGTAACCTACTATTTAGGTAACTGAAGCCCTAGGGCTATTTACAGTAAACTTCCGAGAGGCCAAAACCCCTCACTTGAGGTAGTTTCTCCAAAAAAAGGTTCCTTTAAAGGGGCCCATAAGGGTTACTACAAGGAAGGTAGTTTCCAAGAGATCCCCAGTAGGGGGACCCTTAGCTAAGGGATTCCCGGAGTCTGATCGAACGCAGCGAAAGTCAACAAAGACCCTTGCGTGAATGGCCTCTTTGGAATCAAGGATGCGGAAGATCCTCAGATGGCTTAGGGCTTACGAGTTTCAGGGTTTTCGGTTTAGAGTTCCTCTAAACATTTTATACTGATGCTATAGGGAATCTGCTTATCAATTACAAATTTAAGACCTGTTTTTTGGAGGGATTTCCCAGGACGTCGGGTTGTGGGATTAAGCGTTTGCGCGTCACTGCTTGTAAGGCTGAGGCAAAATTACGGGTTGGGAGATGACACATCACCCACAGGAAACGGCAACCTAGTTTATATATGCAGGTTACGTGGCCCCTGCATACAGACAGTTTGTTTCGTTCGTTCAGTTTCAATCAGGGAGCCCCAAAGAAAAAAGCACAGCGTGATAACTACGGAATAGTTCAACGCTTTACTAACGAGCTTACCTCAAGATCTCTTTCCTTCTTCAGTGGCATTGGGCTCCAGGGAGGGATGTGCATTGGACGACATGCTTGAGGATGCACGCAGTGAGCTAGTCAGACTACGGCATTCACGCTTTTGGGCTGAGGTTTCCATGTAACAAGACTGATGAGCCCGCGACCCCAGTAAGGAAAATGTGCACCACAAGCTACGCGACTGCCAGGGAACTCTTGCGGCGGCATTTGCATCACAGTATCGAAGGGAATTGCCTGCCCAGCTTGGGGGGGTAGGCTGCACATGTGACAATTACAAGGTACCTAGCTCCCTACCGTTATCAGACATTCGGGTTTGCATTCAAGGTCCCTTAGTTTCTGAGTTTCCCCCATCCATAACACTCTCTGCCTGAAGGTGAGGCTAAGGGATTTAATGGGGAAGTAGCTGTGCTACTGACAAACCATACGGATTCACCCTAAACCCTATTCCATCTTAGGAGGTTCCTGAGGACCGTACGAAGGATAAGATGAACAAGCATGCCGATCCCGAAAACCAGCATGCAGCTGCGCGAACAACTTCCAAGACAGAGACTACGCTGCCCTTGCTGAGGAGAGTCGGTTTACCTTAGCAGGGATCCATCTATTCGCTGGGTCTATCTATCTGCCTAGCTACCTAGCTACCTACCTACCTATCTATCTATCTATGTGTACCTACCTATGTACCTATCTATGTAAACATCTACATGGCTACCCATCTAACTCTATCTATCGATCGTACTGTCTGTCTGTCCATCTAGCCAGCTAGCTCGCTAGCCAGCCAGCCAGCTTGCTAGCATCCATCCATCTATCTGGCCATCTCGTGCCTGCCTACCTACCAGACTGCCTGCCAGCCTTCCTGAATACCTACCGATCTGCCTGTCTATCTCTATTCGTTTCTTTCTTTTTTCCTAATCTCTATCTCTCAACCACTCAACCAATCTATCCATCGACACATTTGTCTATCTACGTTGCTATCTGGATGTCTAGCTGTCTACCCATATCTCAACCTATCTAGGTGTCCATCTATCTACCCATAGGGCCCCAAAGTAGTTCCTTTTTGGGACTCCCTTATAGAATTCTAAATATGAACCCCCAAAAGGAACTACTTTGGGGCCTTTGGGTAAGCTTATGGCTTATGACACCTAAAACTACGTCTACGTTACTCGACAGGAACCCAGAATCGGAAAACTCACCGAAGCACTGCAACCTGGAAATTGGCTGTGGAGTGCTCAGGGTTCAGAGTAAGCCCCATGCTTCTGTCTTAGCTGTAGCCCCAAGGGTCCAAGTACCCAATAGTCATATACTCTCCAAAATCCTAACCTACATAACTACTATCCTAAAACCGAATACCTGATTATTGGGTCCTTTGGACCCTTGGGGTAGGGGTGATAGACGAAACTTCTGGGCATGATCTACTCCTCTTGGGGCTGGGGTTTGGACAGACTAAGGCTTAGTGTTTACAATGTGTGGGCTCCCCCCCACTCTACCGCAAATGGTAAGGCCAGACAAGGAAGCCGAACAAAACAGTGGAAAAATGATGTATGGGTGAATATGCTAACCCCAAACTTCCCTTTGGTTAGTAGGGAATGGAGGAATGGAGTACAATATATAACTACTATTACTGCCATTCCTCCATTCCCTACTAACCAAAGGTAAGCAAAAAGCTAAACTCCCCAATCTGACAATTCATCCTACGGCCCAAGCCCCCGCCTCCATGTCGGAAGGGCTGGGCAGCTTCTTGCGCTCAAGCACAAATAGTGTAGTTCTGACAGCACCACAACAACTGCTATACCAGCCCTCGTCAGTCATAGTTCGCAAATCCTCAAACAACCCTTTTGTCCCATGATCTCTTCAATAACACTCTATATCTGAACCCTTAAAAACCCAGGAACCCATTACATTACAGGACCCCAATTCAACTCTAAAACAGGCCTCAACCCTAAAACACCCTTACGAGCCTAAGCCCTACGCTCTGGACCTGGAGCTCGCAGCTCGGGTCCAAAGTCCGGGGCCCCTCTGAGCCCAGCGCTGCGACGGTTTAGGGGTCATAGGGTTTAGGGTTTTAGGGCTTGGGGGCTACAGGGTTTAGGGTTTTAGGGTTTAGGGTTTGAGAGTTTAGGGTTTTAGAGTTTAGGGTTTTAGGGCTTTAGAGCTTAGGGTTTTAGGGTTTGTTTAGGGCTGAAGATTTACCTGTGAACCCAAACCCTACAAAATAGTAGTTTTATGACTCCCTTAATCAGAGGGTAGAACCCCTCAAACGGTAGGCTTTTGGATCCACAGGTAGGGCTTAGGGGTTATAGGCTACAGGGTTTGGTTTAGGGCCCACCAGGGCGGAGGGCAGGGCTCATAGGGTTGATAGGGTTTGTACCTTTCAGGGGCTCCTTTAAGGGATCTATAGGGTTTTAGGGTTTAGTACCTTTCAGGGGCTCCTTGAAGGGATCTATAGGGTTTGAGGGTTTGTACCTTTCAGGGGCTCCTTTAAGGGATCTATATGGTTTTAGGGTTTGTACTTTTCAGGGGCTCCTTTAAGGGATCTATAGGGTTTTAGGGTTTAGTACCTTTAAGGGGCTCCTATCAGGGATCTATAGGGTCTTAGGGTTTAGTACCTTTCAGGGGCTCCTTTAAGGGATTTATAGGGTTTTAGGGTTTGTACCTTTCAAGGGCTCCTTTAAGGGATCTATAGGGTTTTAGGGTTTAGTACCTTTCAGGGGCTCCTTTAAGGGATCTAGAGGGTTTTAGGGTTTAGTACCTTTCAGGGGCTCCTTTAAGGGATCTATAGGGTTTTAGGGTTTAGTACCTTTAAGCGGCTCCTTTAAGGGATCTATAGGGTTTTAGGGTTTAGTACCTTTCAGGGGCTCCTTTAAGGGATCTATAAGGTTTTAGGCCCGCCTCATACTACACTTGAAGACTGTGCAGCTCCAGCACTAAGCCCTGAAAGCTGAAACTCCCCAAGCCTTACCCACCCCCCGCCAAATCCATCCGAATTCCGAATCCATACACCGGTCACCGAGAGAGGACCTAAACAAATGGCACAGGGTTTGGGGGTCCATTGTGCTGTAACTAGATATGATCTCGTGGAGTATCCCGACTTCTAGATTAACCCCCTCTATCCTTCTGGAGCGAAGAGTGCTACAAGTATAGACAAGGCTATTCCGCAACTCCCCAAAAAACGCATGGCATGCCTTCCCAAGGCAAGTCTCGCCCAGCGCCTCACAACCTGTCAAACATTGACAACCTAAAGAAGAAGCGGCTGGAGGCTGAGAACCACAGAAACTCCACGAGGGGAGTTTCTGCTGAGTTTAGACGGCCGTAAATTGAGCGACGCTTAGCCGATTCAATTGTCGGTGTTTCCACCCCGTCACAGGAGAATCCATGTGTTCGCGGTTGATTCATGGACATTACCGACGGACATAGGGTCTTAGGGCGCACACGGACAACCCAGAGTGGAGCAGGAACGCCTCGCTGTTGCTCCTGTACTAAAGGGGCCTTAACAATTAGAATAGGCTTTTCGGGCCCATTATACTATAACTACAACGAGGAACCCCCAAAATAGATTTGGCAATTATTTAGGCCCCTCTATTATGGGTCTTTCAAAGACATTTTGATTGAAGTTCTTCGGCGCAGGAAGGCTAGCGAATGAAGCTTCAAAACGTATTCAACTAAGACTACACGGACATCCGGGCTGCAACATCCTTATAAAGCCTAAACCAGAAGCCCTTCTCTCCATGGGAGATTATAGTCTACCCATAGGCCCCAAAGTAGTTCCTTTTTGGGGTTCAGATTTAGAACTCTATAAGGTAGTCCCCAAAAGGAACTACTTTGGGGCCTATGGGTAGTTGTTGTCAAGCCTTCATCAACATCCCCTCATGCAGACCCTGCCTTGTAACATCCAAAGCCAGAACTCCAGGCGTTCCAATGGGGGCTCCAAATAGCCCAAAGTAAGCGTTTAGGGTTTAGGTTTAGGGTTTAGGGCACTACCTATAGTCTCCATTGTAGTTCCTTTTGTTGGTTTAACCAAATATAGAATTAGGATCCTATAAGGGAACCCCGAAAAAGGAACTACAATGGAGACTGTAGGTACTTATCTTAGGGGCTGAGTACCCTAAGCCAATACAGGTTAACCTTTTTTTAAATATGGTAGGATTACATAAATTCCCCCAAAGGTTGCGGTTACCTACTCAGCTTCTGAGTGACTTTAGACCCCAAGGTAACTACCAGTTGTATACTTGGAGCACTAGGGCTTATTCCTAAAATCAAAAGCTCCACTACAACAGGCATGAAACGTGTCTCTAAACTCACTACACCCTATTCTACACCCCTTAGACACTTTAAGCCGCGAAGGCAGCTTTGATGCCATAAGCAACATCCAGAGCAGTGGTATGGGCTGTGGGTTTTTGTGTTGGTGGAGCGACATGTGCAAGGTTTTTGAAGGCATCAGAGTTTGGACATCGTATATGACGTTTAGCATGCTTGTCATGGACAGACTAGGACTGGAAGAATGGAAGCACACCACCTATGTAAGTTACCATGACATAGATCTCTGTTATGGCAACTTAAACTAACCTTCTTAACAAGAGCCCAGATTTTAAGCTTCGGGTTGAGGAGGTCTAGGGTTAACAGAGCATTTAAACAGGCTGATGAGCCCACGTGTCCCACCACCCGAAATCCCTGAAACCTGCATCGTGGCATCGCGCTTTCTTCAAACTGCTCCACGGATCCTTTGCATTCGGCGCAGAAGGCCGTTCTCTAAAGCTCTATACTAATAATGGTTGAAGCAGCAGTTGGCAGTTTCAATGGTCTATGTCAGGCCTTGGGAACGCTGGCCAAATCTTCAGCGACAAGTCGTTGAAAGCTACCTTTCTACCTTTCGAAGCCGGCAACAAATCAGCTCATGACAGAGTACAAAACGGCCGCCCCTGAACAGCAAAGCCTCGGGATCTTGAAACAGCCAGCCACGCAGCATCATCCCAAGCTTACTTTTAGGGCTTGAAGGTTTAGCTTTCGGGGGCTATATCATCACAAGTTATCCAAGGCACATCTTGTCGGTCCTTCGCACATCCTGGACTGGATGTTTCCAGGATGACTAAAGTTTGGTATCAGCGGGAGGGAGCTGTACACGAGCCCATGCTACATAACACTCTACGAGTCAGTATCCCGCTGATATCCCCGCTGCTCAGTAAGACCTTGCAGCTTGTGGGAGCACTAAAAGGCGAAGGTCGAGCAGGGAGCTTGTCGGGCGGATGGCGTTGGGGCTTCAGCGTTTATAGGCTTAGGGTTTAGGATTTAGGGTTTAGGGTTTAGGGTTTAGGGCTTAGGGTTTAGGGTTTAGGGTTTTAGGGTTTAGGGTTTAGGGCTTAGGGTTTAGGGCTTCGGTGCCCGAAGGGTTTAGGTTTTCGGGGGATTGAAGCAGTGGGAGATTTAAAGTATCGGAGGGATCCTTAACGGAACAAGCCCCGGCCAAAGTAGGCATCTTAAGCTAGGACCTGACTAAGAACACACCCTGAGCAAACCCATGCAAGAACACTAGGCCCGGACCCCTACACCAAGATCACAAAACCATTGACCGTGAGCTCAAATCGTGCGAACCTCAAACTTTCTGAGGTTTCCCTGTGGCGACGAGGAAGCCAACAGAAACAAAGCCCCTTTAACTCGCAATTAAGGACCTGAATTCCAAAATCCAGGAATTAGGGACTCAGGCTTCTTGCAAGAAACAGGGATTCTGCTACACAATCCCAACAGTTGGGTTTAGGGTTTAGGCTTTAGGGTTTTATTCAAGAGTCCAACTGCCGCTCTGCTCATGTTCTCCGATAAATCGTTCGAGACACGCTCGAGCTAAGACTAAGACATCTGTCATAGGGCCCTCGAAAAGGGATGCCGGACAGGGATCGCCGAACAAAACCTCCAATTTCGGATGTCGGGTTTAGGGCCTGCGTGGGTGCCTAACTATACTCCGGCTTTAAACCCTAAGCCCGAAACTCATTAAACTACCCATAGGCCCCAAAGTAGTTCCTTTTTGGGATTACCTTATAGAATTCTGAATATGAACCCCAAAAAGGAACTACTTTGGGACCTATGGGTAATGAGGTTCCGGCTTTATACGGTTTAGGACTGTATTGAACCCCCAGACCGCTACAATCAACACGGCTTTGGGTTTACGGATTTTCATTATGGAGCCCATTTACCCAAATAGTGTATGCATTGGCCTTACCCAAAGGCCCCAAAGTAGTTCCTTTTGGGGGTTCATATTTAGAATTCTATAAGGTAATCCCAGAAAGGAACTACTTTGGGGCCTATGGGTATAGTCCCTATCTTGGGTCGCTTTTTGGGGCATCCCGCGGCGGCCCCATGGACCCGGCACCTGCGCACCCCGGGAGCATTCCGGGAATTCGTGGGGTCGGTAGATTCAGGATTTGGGGTTTAGGGGTCTAGGGGTGTACCTGAACCCCAAAAGTATGTAGAATAATGGCCTTTTATAAGGTTTGGGCCATTATTTTACCTACTTTTGAGGGTTTAGGTAGTGGTTTTAGGGGTCTTGTGGTTTCGTGGTTTAGGGTTTTGGGGTTTAGGATTTCTGGGCTTGGGGTTATTCGTGTTGAGGCTCTGGTGTGGATTTAGGGTTTTGGGGTGTGGTGGGTCGACAGCTCTGCCTGACGCCGCGCAGTTTACGGTTTGGTGATGATTTAGGTGCTACCATCCGCTCAATTTGGTCGTCCCTATGATCGTCTAGTCGTCTTCCGAACTTGAGCACTAAACTTTATGAAGTAAGGGGTTGGCTTGCGAGTGTAGGCGCTTAGGAAGCTGCAAGGAGGCCATAGGGGTGCGTGCCTGAATGCCTATGCCGACTGCAGTGAGCCGGCTACACATTGCCTACTGCAAAATCCTTTCATCAGGAACGGCTGCCTGATAGCGGATCTTCATTTCCAAAAACGTGTGCAGATTGCAATGTTGTATACCCGGATCTTGGTTAACAACTGGCACGAATAGCACTGGCACATACTAACAAGGCAAACAAACAACAACTCGAGGTAGACTCCAGGCACGACGGCAATGTCTTCGTATGTGATTCGTCGCACACGCCATTCAGACTTGCATGAACCGTGCAGCTCACTGTCAGACAGGGTTGGCCAGGCAGGGATGTCTAAACGGCTTAACCCTTGGATGCTTGCTCACTGAACCCAAAGGGTCTTAAGTGCAATTATAAGGATACCTTCCCAAATCATAATGGTAATACTATAGAAACCCTACATTCTACTATATACGCACTTACGACCCGTTGGGAAACCCTACACCCTAAACATCAGGAGTCCTATCCCTAGAAATGCTCGAAGTTCGAGTCCTTTGGAACGGTCTCATGATGTCTTTACCTAATCTCTCCCACCTAGTCGTACTTCAAAGAACCTGAGACGCAATGACGCAAATAACAATCACTGCAGGATCTCGGTGTAAACGCTCCCCTTTAAACGTTCAGATTTCGAAAGAGCTTAGCGGGACCCTGCCTGCAGACTCTAGTCACTCTCCAGAAAGCGTGCGTAAGGAGAGTGCTAGGAGCTTCGGGTTCGATTCCGTCAAAGTGACATATGGGTAGTTCTCTAAATCAGGGCCCCTTGCTAGGCGCCAATATAGTACGGGACCTTGATAAAAGGACACTAACAAGCACCCTAATTTAGAAACCTACCCATGACGGATTGGCCGATGCAGATATCTCACAACGTGATGCTGTCTGGCAAACAGCCATTCATCGTCATGGCTACATTGCAATTTCATTGAATGGCCAGACGGCTACTTTACCCCACTCTGGTCGTATATACCTGAAGCATTATCATATATATGTATATATCTATGCCAAAACAGTTATCTATTTGCGCAGTCAAAAACATCATCTAATGTGCAACACTTAATTTTGATGGGCAAAGTAGCTCTTGATCTTTCAACAAGTTCCGAGCCGCAAGCCTTGTTTTCGGCAAGCACAAGGAAAAGTAACAATTGTATGCTTTTTCCCAACCAAGCTTAACCAACATAACAAAGTGAATAGCACAACAAAACTAAACCCAACAACTGAAGGTGTATTTCTTAGTTCATGTTTCTATCTTATATCAAATTAGCAGTATACACTACTAATTAGTAAAAAAACAACTTGATTGGGAAAAGCAATCCCTTGGTCTTTTATGCAACAATAGCTTTGTGAAGCTTATATCTGCTGGAGAAGCGAGGATGCCCTTCCCGCTCAAAACCTTAGTCTTCACGTGACTGAGTCTTTCGAGGCTGGCTACCGGACAAGTCTTTTCAGATAGGGCTTAACGTTCAATTGGATTTTGTCATGTCGAAAACCAGGTATCGTTCTAATGGCTGCTGTGTTTACATATGTCTCTCAAACGGAACTCTGATTTAGTAAACGTTTGGCAAACGCTTCTGAAGGGTAGACCCTTAACTCCTAAAACATGAAGAACATCAAACCTGAAATACCCTGAACTCCTCAAGAAACTCTATAACAAACTTCACGTAGCCTTAAACCTTCAAAACCTGTACCCGGAACCCCTGAACCCAAAACAAGCCCAAGGAACGTCAGGCCTTAAACTCAATAACGTCAGGCCTTAAACCCAATACCCTGAATGCCCTAAACCCTTAACCCTCAACCCTAAACCCTTAATCCTTAACTCTAAACCCTTAACCCTAACCCCAAAATACCAAGAAGCCTCCCGAAGCCTTTGCCGCCAGTGCTGCCATCGTTGTAGTTGCTTGGGCTCGAAGGCGACTCTGGCTTATTCTCCTGATGTAATGTAGGGTTTGGGGTTTAGGGTTCCTTGTTATAACTTTGGTCTAGTAGGCCCCAAAACCCTACTCTAATTTATTAAGGCCCCTATATTAGGGCTGTATAAGGGTTCCTTTACGGGGTTCCATGAGGCTCACTCAGCTTACTCTACGGGTTTTGTAGAGGGTTCCGTAAAGTTGGTATGATATTGGCACGCTAGCGGCTTTTGCTAGGGTTTTTGAGTTTCTTGTGATGTTTGGTAACTTTGTGGACCCCTGTAATAACGGAGTCTTAGGGTTGCTGTTTAGGTCGCGGGGCTTATCCAGAGTTCCTGAGAAGTCACGGCTCCTGTTTATGGCTGGTTGTCTTGTCTAAATGTTGCAACCTACCCTGCTTAAGCCCTAAATCTTAAGCCATGAAACTGAAGCCCTCAACCTACGACACTCCGTGCAACTCCCAAAAGCTTTAGTCAGGGGCTGAGTACCCTGGCTCAAAATTGCAGATTAGCATTTCCAGTATGGTAGGAATATATAAACCGCAAAAGGTTAAAGGATACCTACTCAGACACTAAGTTTACGAATGTTGAAGCTTCCCCTCAGGCCAGTTTAGCCCCAATCGCTCCAAACAGAACGTTTTTTACCCCGAACCCACACAGTTTGTTTTACACACGAAATCCAATACCCATACCAAAACAAAATCCGAGCTAAACCTTCGTAAGCACCCTAACCCTCAAAGTAAGCTGGCTTAGCTTGTCTGGGCTCCTTTCAGGGCTCCTTTCACTGTTCTTTTGGGGCTCCTTTCAGGTTTTCTGTAAGGGCTCCTTTCGGGATCCGTCAAGGGCTCCTTTCGGTACTCCTTCAAGGGCATACTATCGCCAATGATTCCGAGCCCCATATTACACGAGCTTTCGGCTTCTTAGGGAAGGCAGCCTTCGACAAGCGGGATCTGCACTCGGGTTTAGGAGAAAAGTTTGAGAAGGCTCTAGGCTAGTTTTACAGACTTGGGAAGCCTGGGGCAGAACGCAGGTAGCAGGAACAGGATGGAATCAACCGCGAAGCATGTGGGGCGTCACGGCGGAGGATAGCGGTGCTGAACAAAAAGCAGAACAAAACACACGTGACAAACTGCAACCCTGCCAAACAATGCCGTGCGCAGTTGTTCCAAAGCTGACGGATGAATCCGAACAAGGTTGTGCAAGCAGTGAGTATCTAGGAGTTTCCGAAAATAGGGGAGCCTAATATAGTACCCTAAATAGTAGGATCCTTATTGTAAGGACCCAAAAATAAGGTACCCCTAATTTTCGGAAACTCTCATCTAGGCTTTAATGCGTTAGGCTTTGGGACCGAGGCCTTGGGGTTTGCAATTCTGGGCTTGCAGACTCCGAAATTCGGGGCTAAGAATGAGGGTAGGGACTTTAGAAAGGTTACCCATAGGCCCCATAGTAGTTCCTTTTTGGGATTCCCTTATGAGTTCTAAATATGAGCCCCAAAAAGGAACCACTATGGGGCCTATGGGTATTGCTTGAAGACCAGAAGTTGCACAGATTTCCGTTGGGGTTGGTAATTCCGTGTTTAGGGCCAAGTTCAAGGATTACGGTTTAGGCTTGTCGATTCAGGATAGTTGCCACAACCTGACTGTATGTACTCAAAGCCAGTCCGAAACCCCCAAAACCGTGATGCAAACGCGTCGCAGTGATTTCGAGAGACGCATAGTCCAAGGTGAGGCCCACTCCTGTGCAAAGCTGCGGGTGAGTTTGGGTTTGCAAAAGTTTAGCAGTTTAGCGGCTTAAGCTTTATGGCCCAAAGACTCCAATATCCCTTAACTAAGGAATATACCTTGATTAAGGGCTTTTGGAGTCTCTGGGGGGGTCAGGTTCGGAGGTTTGGCTTTATAGGCGGTTCAGGGTTTCGCCAATTGGTCACACTGCCTGCAACAAGTGCTCGAATTGGGACCAGAGCTTGGGGCTCACAGCTGAACGAATCTTCAAGTCGAATAATGTAGAAACCTGATTTAAAGAAACCTTGGGCCTTTATTAGTGTTCCTTATATGAATCCTGCTATTTTGGGGTTTTTGGTCCAGGGTTTCTTAATCAGGTTCCTACATTATGAGGGGATCCTCAGCAGCCAGGCGACCGAAGAAGCTTAATAGAGGTGAGTCGATAATTTCAATAAGTTCCGAGGGACCCCATTCCTCCTGACAGGCAGCACGTATGAATCCCAACCTGCTGCAGATAACAGGTGTGCTAAAAGAATTGTTGGGCAAATGTAATGGTTCTTGCCTAGAACACGCCCCTTACCGTCTCGGTCTCGGCTTCAACACCATCCTTGGTCAGAAAAACCCGACATCTGAACCAACACATCAATCTCACTAGTACCCTTGAGCATGATATCTTGACACCATGGATCCCAAGCCCTGAGACCCTACACCCTGCAGGTCCCAGAGGGTGAGTGACCAGGTGCTTTCGTCGACACTTCCCACTGATGCTACAGCTTATTCCCGCAGCCCTAGCATCCTGAGGAAGTCCTGCCGGGACCCTACGACATCTTCCGGTTCGTACCTGATCCGGCACCCTCGGGCCGACAGTGCCTACTGGATAGTATCTGAGCCAGATAAAAAATCCCCAGGCCGTAAACCCTAAACCCCCCAAGAAGATAAGCTCCCAGCCTTTCGCGGTTTTGAACTCTTGCTCGATAGGCTGCAGCCTAAGATCTATGAAGCTGTGAGGGCTACGGGTTGGAGTTTCACAAGCCTGGCGGTTAATTCAGGGGTTAGTTACGGGTTGAGGGATTCTGATCAAGGAACTCACGAGTCAGGACTTCGGTAACAGTCACGTTGGCGGTCTGTGGAGCTTGAAGATCGGGTCCAGTCAAGCTTAAGGGTACCCATAGGCCCCAAAGTAGTTCCTTTTGGGGGTTCATCTTTAGAATTCTATAAGGTAATCCCCAAAAGGAGCTACTTTGGGGACTATGGGTAGAAACTAAATCTTCAATTCCTACACGTCGTCCCTGAAACCCAAGGCTCTAACTGAAGCTGATGCTCAGATGTGATATCCCAACTCAGGCTAAACCCTACCCCCTGAAATCCCAGCCAAAGTTCGCAAACCAAAGGGTAGCGGGATTTAGGGTTCGCATGCTGCGTCTACTATTCTCATGATTCATGGTTTCACCATATGGGTCGCTACTTGTTGCAGAATCTGCATAGTACCCTTTGGTCTGTGCATCGCTGTGAGGCCCTGAACCCTGAGCCTTCAGGTGTCTCATGCTACGCCATGCTCCTCGCAGTTCGTGGAATCTTGCCATGAGAGCACGCGGCCAAAACTGGGAGCTCTCTCTAGCAGCAGTGTCCAAACCGGTTGCTTCGAGGAATGCCCAGTCCAAGCTTCCGCATGAAAAGCTGGGCTTCTCAGGTCAGCGTGTGTGCTTCAAGGCATCAGGTCGAGGATCAAAAAGGTAGGTGCGCACAAGATCCAAAACCCCAAAAAGCAAAGAGCAACTTTGAGCTGTAAGTCATAAATCGTGAAACCCTAAGCACTGAGCTTGAAACCGTGAAATCTAGACCCTGGAGACGACAAGAGGGAGGAACCTTTACCGCATTGTAAACAAGACTCATTTGCACAAGTCTTAAAGACGCCGAGCCTGTGCATTGCTGGCAGGGGGACGAAGTTGTCTGAGCATTTAGGACTACCTAGTGTGCCAGTGTGCCCGGCGAGGAGCAACATCTTTGCTTAGAAGGAGCCGAACTATTTCAGTCTATATTTTGAGGGGTGCTTCCAATTATAAATTCCAAGATACACGTAAGAAATTCCGAGTGCCTTGCCTAACAAGGCTCCTTATCAATGGTTGAAGTCAAGCAGAAGTGGCAAATCATATGTCCAGTTGCTATATATATATATATAATAGAGGTATATACACAAATGATACAGTGCGTATATATATACATACATACATACATACAAGAGAAAGTACTTCCCTATGACTTCAGTATGTTTTAAGTTGCCTAGCACGGACCCAGGTTCTGGATGGTGGACACTGCGTGATGCTAAAGACCTTCCAGCAAAGTGGCTCTCCCTCTTCCGTGTATTCGCCAAGCCTGCCGGTTTCAGACAGACACAATAAGTTGCTCCAAGTCTTGGCAGCCAGTCGTATAGAGGTATTTGTTAGGAATCAACACAGGGTTCTGGGATATGTAATAGCACGGTTTTGCCGGACTACAATGGAGTACCCGGTAGTATTGTCATACCCCAAGTGTTCAGATGTCCGTATGTATTGCAGCGAAAGAAATGCTATGCGAATGTGCTTTGGAGTGGCACACGACTTTTGGGGTTGTCAGGTCAGAAATAAGCAGGGCTAACAGCGTTCTGAAGCCACGCGCCACTCGTAACCGCAAATCTCAGTGGACACCCGGCATGTACGAAAACATACAGAAAACTAACAGGTGCAAATCGCGACCGATACCGTGCAAAGCGACGAGTGAACCACTATGAACCACTGTCGTTCTCACGTCCCATATTGCCGCGTGTAATGCCCTTTGGTCATATGTACGGGCTTACCGCTAGGCATGGACGTAAACCCCAAAGCCACGTCGCGCCTCTGCAGGTTCATGAAGTGTCCTTGACTGGTGAGGTGGGCCGCAAACAAATGTGGCGGAATGGGCTCACTGCCGAACACAGCGAGCTGCCGACAAACACCTTGGCGAGAAGAGTGTGGGGTTGAAGTAGGCTTTCAAGCTCAGGGCACTTGCAAAGGGAGGGCTGGGTTTCGGGTCTGAGGTTGAAGAGATACAATCATGCGTTGCAAAATCATGATGATGGTTACGGACCCATTTCATGGTGTTGTGTGGATCATCATCTGCAAAAGACGGGTCATTCTTCGCAACTATTACTTACCGCGTCTACATGCTTGCTTGTCTTACCACGGCTGAGGACTGAGGACATGGACAATACAACAACTAGAAAAAGCAGCTGCAACCATACAGACGGTATTAACGATTGCCTGTCGTGGTCAAAGATGTCACGCTCATTACTGTTTTGTTATAACGTGGCGAGAGAACAGAGTCCGGAAACCCAATCTCTCCGCTGCAAGCTTGATGCTGGTCAAAACCCTCTTCCAACACTGAAGCCCTATACACCCTAAACCCCGGCGACCTACAGCCGTGTAGTCAGCCTCATAAAGCTAGAATCCCGCATGCCCGATCCCTCCCATGCTCTCAAACGTCAGAAACATCAGCCCCCAAGAACCCTTCGAAATGTTACAAAACCACACTCGGATTCAAGACAACCTGTGACCAAACCCATGAACCCTGAAACCTATCACCCTAACCCGCTCTCCGAACCAACTAAGCACGCACATCAATCCTGAAACCCAGACTTCCGAGGTCAAAAAGCGCCAAACCCTCAGACCGTTACCCACATGCCCAGAGGTTGCGAACCCCAGAGTCCGCGCCGAGAGGCTGCAATTCAGCTGTTGCGGGTCGACTTCGTGCTTCATCAGGGAGGCCTTCAACTTTGCAAATAGCCCCAGGTATGTATTATTTATAGACTTTGGCCCGCAATCTATTCACTATTTGTATACTTGGAACCCTAGGGTAGATTTGCTTTTTGTACTTTTTCTTGCTCTCCGCCCATCCTAAGTTGGCTTTCCACCCATCCTAAGCTGGCTTTCAACGTAGGTTTAGGGATAAGTAGGGATTAGTGGTTTAACTAGGGTTTGGCATTCAGGTTTTCAAGGGTTTAGGAAGTTTAGGGTTTCAGCTTTCGTCCTCCATGAGGGGCAGGCAAGAGTCCCAAACGCCCGAGACAGTTGAGTCGGGATTCCTGAGTATGAAAGTCTAAAGCCACTACCGGGAGCCTACTTCCACCGAAAACTGTAAACCCTACCGAAATCCGGTCTGGGATAACCAAGTCCAAAGCTTAGCAGTTTGCTGCTTGATTTGGGGGTTAGATCATCCGTCAGAGCTTCAGTCAGGGTTTGCCGAGTTTAGTGCAGGGCTATTGGGTTAGGGTTTATAGCTTGAGGCTTACGGGGTTCCCTCGCCCAGGCATCCCACACAAGAGTACCAAGACCTTCCAGTATACCTTAATTTAGGAGTATACTGTCAATCACAACAGGGACCGTAATATAATTTAAGGGTGTGTTCCTGAATGAAGATCTATAGGGTATACGTCGATCTTAAAACCCTAAACCCCTGAACCCTGCAATGGTAATAAACCCTAAACTTCCCTAAACCCTGAGCCCTGGAAAGGTAATGACCAACTTAGGTGAGCGCATGGATCTTAATGGTGGCCGGTTGACAGATCAAATCTGTAGCAATTTCTGAATCTCAGATCCACATACCGGAAATAGGCCGCAAAAACCCAAAAAGGCTGGCAGAGAGCCCGACACCTTTCAACTATGGGACTGATCTACAAACAATGGAGGCTTCCCTCAGGGTCGAAGTACCCAAATTGAATATGCTTCGGCCGACAAAGGGTCCTATATAGGGGTTGCTTTAAAGCCAGAGTATACTATTGGGCTTGGGACGGTAATCGACCAAATCAAAACCATGGGCTTGACCTCACTCCTCAATACCGCCGCCTGCACAGCCTGCGCTGGCTTCTGCATACTCCTGCAGTAGAACCTCAGACACAAGCCGGTACGATGGAACTCAGACTGGAAACACAGCACAGATCTAAGCTGCGGTTTCGGGACTACCTGCTTCGGTCTTGGCATACGTTCGGGTCGGTGCCAGGTGATTCCCGGTGCCTGGGAAACAGCTACCCTGGTTTAGTTTAGGGTTTTGTAAAGGGTTTAGGGTTTCTCAATGCCCAAAACTCAGAAGTTTTGGGTTTCAGGCTTAAGGTTTCGGAAACCCTGGAACCCGAACCTGCCATAACTCCTATGGCCTCCAGCCAAAGGGCGCATAGGCAAACTTCAACTCCGGGCTCAACGTGGCGGAGTCCGATTCGCGGGTGTCGCCAGGCTCGCTCCTAGTACCCGCCTCGTGATCTCTCAAAATGGCTTCTGTTTTCCCTGGGGCTCCAAATAACCCAAAGTAAGTACTAGCAGGGTTGTATAGGGTCTTTGACGAGGGTTGTAAGGGTTCCAATAAATGCCAAAACCTCTTCATAGCTGACTATGTACGGAATATTCCTGCTTGAGGGCTACTGGATAATGGCATCTTTGGCCACCGGTCCATCATGATTTGAGGCTGCTAGTCTAGCAATTAGTATGAAAGTTTTAGGGCCTTGCGGCATGCCGCAGGAAGCGTATGCCCTGCACTGTGCAGTGTGTGAGCTGGAATTATAATGCAGGCTCTCAGGTTCAAGTGGTGGAGCATGGGGCTCACTGGAGCTAGATTTGATGTTCGCCCTAATTAAACTCAAAAACCTAAAAGGGCCGCTAACAGGAACATAGCTTGTGCAAAAAGATTAAGTTTGTGCAGGTAGCGTGCTATTGTGATAGTTGAAACAACATGTTCAAGAACAGCCTAGCTGACGTTGACGAAAAGGCAGAACACCTTGTGTTGATCAGGTTCTAGTGCTTAGGGCTTCGGGTTTAGGGCTTAGGGTCAAGAGGCCGGATTTCGGGGCAATTCGGGGTTCAAACGGCTTGGGGGGAAGGTCTGGGCTTGCTGCTGCCGTCCCTGTCGGAATAAATCACGATGCTGCCAACCGCAAATAAGAGCCTTACTAATTGGACAAGGGTTCTGGCAGACAACGAACGCTTTCACACAGCACTCATACATCCCTGACAAGTTCGGACTTCTTTTCCAACTGCTTTCGCAACGGTGGCGTAGTCTGCGATATCCGGACTCCCTTCGGAGTCCGTCCGATGTTTTGCATTTCTTACAGAATGCCTTTCGTAGTCATCGTAGTCTGGGGGACCGACCGATTTCCCGGTCGGACTCTCGCAGACAGAAAGAAGCGGAAAATCAGAGGTATAACGGTACCGGGTAGGGGGGGTGGGACAAGAAAATTTCAAGATCAGATCTTATGCCAAAATGGCCACGGACGTGAACATGTTCGTGGTGATCAACAGCTGTAAATCCTCGTGTGTCGATCTGTGTGAGCATGAAATCAGAGAGTTGTCACTTCGCACACCCGCGTGCTACACTACAATATCGTGTGAGCTCAGACTTTACTACTTGGTCAGATCTCTATGCATTAAGCTCTTCTCCCGAACCCCCCGCTCAGCCCTGTAAACCCCAAAGCCCTGGCAGACCCGGATCATTGCCATGCTTCAGCTGATCATAGGGACCCTTGCCCTAAACCCTAAACCCTAAACCTTCAATAGGCCTTGTTAAGTCTTTACTATAGGTATTAAGGCCCCCTACCCAACCCCCTTAAGGGTCCCGATGAGCTGAGGAGCATTTCCAGCCAAGGACATGCTGTCAGCATCTCGCCTCAGAGGCCCAACAACTGGGCTTTGAAATGCCAAGGACTGAGGAAAAAACAAGTGTAGAGTAGACTTTCATTATCCCTAAGGGTCCATGTAGCCAAATAGCATATTATATAGTTTGGCCTCAAAGTAGTCCCTATATAGGTACTTTGGGGCCAAAGTATATATACTATTTGGACCCTGGAATGGTCGTTTCAGGAGCAGGTCCAAACAAAGGATTAAAGTATATGGTACTCCAGAGCTCAGCCAAACGAACTTCAATTTCAACATGAGCCTTGATGTCTAAACAGGGGTGAGTGTTTGGTGAACTCTTGGTCCACAGCAAAAGGCGGTGACTAAAGCAGACCGTCCGGCAGCAGCTAGCATTATCAAACGCCGCTTCATGAATCATCTTCCACCCGCTAATGTCCAGGTCCTGCGGGCTGCCGAGCCAAAACAAAGTCTTCAATCTTCAACCCAGCTCCAACGCTAAGAATTGGAACCCAAATGAGCCACAGTCCTCGATCGTTCTTCAATCCCCAGCACGCAGTCCTACGGTTTAACATGCCCGAGATCATCAGCCCAAAAGTCTATAAGCCCTAAACACGCATGCCGCCAAAGATCCGCAGCCCTCGGATGTCTCGAATGTCTTGCCACGGCGGCGGGGCGGCAGACGGTGGATTGCCATGGAACCCCTGCCTGAGTCTGCCACCAGTACAGTAGTAGCAGTCGTCGTAGTAGAGGAGGAGGAGGAGGAGCAGCAGGGAAGGAGTAATCATGACAATAGCTCATGCTGCCTTTGCCTTTGCTGTTAGAGTTGCCGCTACAGTTCTTGTTGTTGCTGTTGTCGTTGTAGCCACTGCGGCTGACAGTAACCTGATGCGCTGAATTGGTGTGAATTAGCCCCGCACTAATTAAGAGGGTTACCAAATTCAAGACAGTGCAACACGATAGTACACGAAGAGAAGCAGAACGCACAGACGAGCGTCCTGCAGCGTTGTATGGTCGGCAAAGACAACCGGCAACAAGGTAACAACATGCTACCTAGACCCCGAAGTGCAGTACCTTAGTTTTCGGTGCAAGGGCCGCACCACCTAAACCCTAAACCCTGAAGCTTAAACAAGGACAACACTAAGTACCGAAACCCGAAAGAGTCGAAGTAGTGGCACCAGTGGAATCTGTGGGTTTTCACCTATATTTGGTTAGTAGGGAATGGAAGAATGGTAGTAATAGCAGTTATAATTGTACCCCATTCCTCCATTCCCTACTAACCAAAGGTTAAGTTCAATAACAAACCGTGCCCGGGGCTCACTAGATCCAAGTAAAGACCTGCCGAATGTGGACCACAACTTTAAAAAGGGTTTATAGGGTTTAGGGCAACAAGCTCAAACAAGTGCTGGTCTGATATAGCTGCGCAGAAAAACCGTATGATAAGGGTCCAACAACTCAGTAGTTAAACTATATACGCCATGTACATACCTAAACTATAAACAAACAAACAAACAAATACATGAATCAACATATGGGTGTATAAATATGTATGTATATGCAAAACTTTATACATATGAACACACACACACATACACTCATGTGGGAACATAGACCGTCTAGAATGATACAGATCACTTGACGAGGGCTTCTGGACACATCACGGCTTGTACGGAGCTGCAGCATGGGTATCCCCGGTTAGGGTGTAGGGTTTATAAGGTTTACATTTAGTGTTTAAGGTTTCGGGTCCCATGGTGCGTCGATTTACAGCTGCAGGGTTCAGTGTCAAGATTTCAAAGTTAAACTAGACTTGAAATGTAACCCAGGCTCGGAAACAAGTAGCCGTTAGGCCTGTGGGTGTATTAGTATAGAATAGTACCTAAGCCCTGGACCCTAAAACCGCGAACTGCTTAAGATAACACCTGAGGTGCGGGTTGGGCGTGGCCCCGGGCTGTCCGAACTGACCCGGGCGATAGTTCGTGTAGCCGTTCTCGCCAGGTCCTGGCTGAGCTTGCTGCCCTGGCTGTGGCATTTGAGCTTGTGGCTGTGTTTGAGCCTGCGGCGGCATTTGCTGTTGCATCTGTTGCTGCTGCATTGGTTGCTGCTGCTGCATCGGCATCTGTGGTTGCATCTGCGGCTGCATCGGCTGCTGCATCTGTTGCGGTGCCACCGGCATTGGCATGGTCGGCTGCGCTTGCATCTGAGCAACGCCGGACCAACCAGCCCAAGGATCAGCGCCGGGCTGCGGGCCCGGTGTGGTTACCGGTTGTGCCTGCTGGGGCATCGGAGCAGCAGGTTGTTTGGCCTGTGTGGGCTGATAATTCGCCCAGGCATGCGGCGCAGGGCCGGGAGGGCCCTGAGGGCCTGGAGGGCCTGGAGGGCCTTGAGCTTGCATTCCTTGGGGTTGCGAGGGAATCTGCGGAGCAGCCGCGATGCCCTCCGTGGAGCTCGGCTCGTTGATCCCCTTTGATATCCTAAGAACTGGAGAACGGGACAAGCATGTTTTCGTGCTAGCTGCAACAGTCCTGCAAGGAAATAAGCATCGAAGCAACCAACTCAATCATCGTACTCCAAGACCAAGCAACTCGATGGCCCCATCCAGCTCATTTATGCGGATCCATCCGCCCATAATCCTCCACTTGTTCCAGGCCCTTGGGCGAACCTTCTCTATACCTTGATCTGTCAGTTTGAGATTCGCTGGGGAACCCTGCCACCTGGAGTTGATAAGGCCTTCCTTGCACAAACTGTTTTATTGATTAGGTCTTGCTCGGGAAGCACAGGCGTTGTTGCAAGTCGGTTTCAGGTCGCTCGGTTGAAGCCTATAGTGGCCTCAGCCTTAGCCTTATGCAGGCTTTAGAGTTGAGTGCCCGAAGAAAACAGACGAACTGCAAGCTCGGATGCACACGCCTTCACCTGTGAAGTCTGGGTAGAGAGCTCTCCAGTGTTTGTCGGCACCCAAGTGTTCCGCGTATCCCCTGTGACGCTCACAGAAGCTGCACTGTGGATCAATCGGCGCTGGCTGATTGTACCTGGACCAGGAAATGCCGCAGAAAACAGATAAGATAAAACAAGCATATGTTGAAAACATAGATCTACATATGCGATCGTGCTCTTAGTGCCCCGATACGGGTACGCATGCATGTGTTATGCGTAAACATGTGTGCAACAAGTATGTTTTGAAAGGCGCACATCGTTTGTTCATAAACTAGCGTGTCCGTTCACATGAAAACACTGTTCCGCGGACCCTTATGCATGCATGCATGCATGCATGCACACACAGATGCCTCCATACCTAAATGCGCATGTACATGAATACATGCAAGAACCATCAACAGATACATAGTAAATGAGTATAGCCCTACACTCTACTTACCTACAGACAGACAAGCAAGCAAGCATGCATGCTTGCATGCATACATACCTGTACTCATACATATGTGCTTACATGAGCACATAACTCAAGACACGTGCACGCACATGCAGGGACTGTATGTTATGTACATATGTATATACCAACATACATGCATGCGTATATGTACATGCATATATGCATGCATGCATAAGTACAGGCATAATTTCGTGCGTGCATATTTGCTTACGGCCACGCATGCATACATACATGCGTACATAGATGCATGCATACCGCACGCACATATGCACATGCACATGCACATACATACATACATACATACAGACAGACATGTAGACAAATAGACATACAGACCTACACAGTACCAAAACAAACATACAGACATACACACACAGACATACATACATACAAACATACATACATACATACGTACATATATACATACATACATACGTGCAAACATGCATACATACATACATCCAAACATACAAACAAACCTACGTAATTACATGAGCACATACATGCATACACATACGTGCATCTAAACATACATGACCGCATACATACATACATACATACATGCATACATACATACATATAGACAACTTACATAATTACATGAACACATACATACATGCATGCATACATACACACGTCAACAAATACATCCATAAATCCACACCTACGTAGATACAACGATGAATACATACATGCATGCAAACACACACACACATATATACACATACATACATACATAACATAACATAACGTTACGCTACATCACATTACATTACAGTACATTACATCACATGACAGACAGACAGACAGACAGACACAGACATGATGATGAACATACCCACATGCATGCATGCCTGACTTCCTGCCTGCCTACCTACCTGCCTCAGCGCATGGGGGTTGGCCCAAACCCTTTACCCGAACTCGAGAGATGCATCCCCAGGAGGATCGGAAGAGCTCAGCCAGCTTACAGAAATCATCGGCAGTTCTGCATTGTTGGAGTCTAGATGCCCAAGCAATTTAGGTATACTGAAGTACCAAACCTAGAGGGGCATACCCTACACCTGGTTTTTAGATGCCGTATTTACTAGTTTAGCTGGCACCCTCAACAAAGCAACAAGCCACAACGTAGATCTACGACTATTGGTTTAGGATTAGGGTTTAGGGGTTTAGGGGTTTAGGGCTTCTTGGTGCAGGCAGAGTGCAGAACCTCCTCGATGATTTTGGCCCGTGGGGTCATGGCTGCTTTGAAGGCGGATTTGCCACCCAGGTGAGGGTAGGCCCGATAGTCCTTCATTTGTTCAGAGTGAGGGTTAGGGATTGGGGTTGTGGGTTTAGGGGTTCACTTGTTCACAGTGCAGGGTAATTAGCGATTGGAGAAGCCTTGAACACGCAGGTTGCGTAGGTAAGTGCTCGGTAACTGATTTAAAATCATGGGCGGCAAGGAAAATGATCCGATGTGGAGTTCTGCATAATATCCCTTGTAATCCCTCCCTATTACGATTTATGGACCTCAAGCCCTATTCCACCGGCTAAGGACTCTATAATTAAGCCTCTAGGGTTGACCTGCCCCAGCAAAGAAATCCATAAACATACCCCTAAACCCTAAACCCGCGACCTAAAGGCGGATCTGCTCACTCCAGCCCTGCGCGTGGACTTCAGTTCTTCCGGCAGCTACAGGCTCCCGGGCTGTCACAACCCTAAACCCCAAACCAACGACCCCTAACCCCTACCTGTGGCCGGACAAACCTACCTTTTTAGGGTTCCTTATTATGGTTTCTATATATAATTTCTTAAAAAGGTCGGTTTTGGGGGTTAAAGGTACCTTAACCCCCAAAATAGCCTACCTTGTTAAGGACTTAAACAAGGAAATCATATTAACGAGCCCTAAAAAGGTAGGTTTCTTAGGGTCCAGGTAAACCCCAAACCCTCAAACCCCAAAACGAGCATATCGGAACTCGCAGGGTGTTAGGCCTTCGGGTTCTTAGGATGCAGATCAAGGCCCCCCGCAAGCCCGATAGACTGGGATTCCTTAAAGGGTTCCTACAAGGGTAACAGAAAGAGATATGCTAACATTCAGTGTCGGGGGCCTGACTGATTAGAATAGGACCACTGCTTTGAGGTATGTTATACTGTAATTATAGGTATGGAGCCCCCAAATAGTATTGGCAATTATTTGGTTCCGTGCTTGGAAGAACAGAGCCATATCTTAGACGAAATCATGATTCGTGATTTCGAGTGTGCGCTGAGAGGAATACGAACAACAAGTATCATTGGCTCAGCTACTGACATGAAGTTGCGGATGTGCAGCCGGGTCCGATACTCTGCATGGGTTTGCAGATCCATTCTACCCAAAGGCCCCAAAGTAGTTCCTTTTGAGGGTTCATATTTAGAATTTTATAAGGTAATCCCAAAAAGGAACTACTTTGGGGCCTTTGGGTAGACGTTTTGCACTGTCCGAGAAGAGGGTCCCAGGATTCCAACATCACAGCAACGTCTTCTTGGCGCTTTGTCTTGATCAGTATATTGTCTTCGTAGACCACTCCCTGGACGAACTAAAGCAGAAGCTCGTAGTACCGGAAGGGTTTAGGATTTAGGCCAAGTCTCTGACGAAGCTGAGTGCATTGAAGCTTGCAGGTGATAAGGCGCGCAAGCTGCTGCTATGCGCCAAACCCTGGAACACGAGTCCCCAAGCCGATATGCTAATATTCGCGCTTTTGAGTGAGTGCTGAGCGTCGCCCCCGGGGTTTGTGGCAAAGCTGCACGGCGGATGCAAGCTGTACCATATACCTGGAGACTCTTACTATGAGCATAGTCGTAATCTCAAACTCTGGGAATGGGAAGCGGTGTGGAGCCTGCCATGTAGGCTCTACGTTGGGCTTTCGTCTTGGAGGTTCAGGTACAGGAGTTTTGTGGGCTTCGAAGGGTCGTAAGGCTTATGTGCTGTATTGCAAGGTTCTGTACCAAGTTTGGCGGTTCGTGTTTTGGTACTGGGGAATCAAAGTATCTAAAAGGTAGGGTCTTAGGCTTAAGGCCACTCAAAATCCGACTATCTGGGAGCTTCCCGTGGGTTTACGTGCTGAAAGAATACAGGAATATTCCTTGATGGATTTGACCTCGGGCTTCTTTGCGTGTCAAACTATGTCGTGATATCCACCAAAGTGAGACTAACAATAATTATACCAGTAATAATGGTAATAATAATCGCAACAATAACAACAACTTAAAACAATGATAATAACTTAACGACAATAATAACACAATAAAAGCAATGGATGTAACAGGAATGTGTCAGGCCTTCTTAGTCATATGCTGCCTTTTCACCTCTCACGGCCTGTATGTAGTAGGATTGGTGCTACTTGCAGAAATATCGTCTGTTTCAGGTGTCAATACATAACCTTACTTCTCGGTATCTCCGTGGTGCTGAGGAGCTGGAGGTTTAGGGGAACCTGACCTGCAGCGACGGTCCAGGAATTCCCTGAATCCTGACAGTATGCAAAGCCTGCCTAAACCCGACGGAACCTCTTCAGGGCTGACGCTGCTGCCTTCACGCGCCACAGACTACATAAGGTCGATTTCCCTCAGCTTACACCCTGAACCCTGACTCCTAAATCCAAAAACTTCGTAGTTTCCTGAGTAGCCCCTATATAGTTTCCAACCCCACACCCCGAGCCCAAAACACCCTGAGGCCTTCTTGTGGCAGAGCTGAAGGGTCTGGATTCGTACTTGGCGCTGGGACCAGCTGCGCAGGTGGCCTGGGCGAGCAGGGTAGGGCTTCTAGGTTTTAGGCCTTAGGCCCAAATCTCACCACCCCAAACTTCAAACCCTATATAAACCCTAAACCCCCAAACCCCTAAACCCTAAACCCCTAAACCCCTAAACCCTAAACCCCTAAACCCCTAAAACCTAAACCCTAAACTCGTCGAGCCAGGCTAGAGGGGTCGGGCTTTCCGGCTCGCAGCTGAGGTTTCGCACTGGCTGTTCATATGGGGAGCTGTCAAAATTAGGGTCCCTTTTGGGGTCTGTAGTATAGTATATTCCTTATAGTCTAGGGGACCAAAAGGGGCTTATAATTTTGATCAACCCCCATATCGATCAAACAAAAACGGGCCCAAGTATTACCCGAGGTTCGACAAGCCAAAGAAGGAATCCAGGTGCGCATTATACTACTGCAACTACGACTACTATGATTACGGATACTGATAGTGCTACTAGTCTAATTTACAGTATTATTTTGCTTAGTGTGGGTATTACTCTTGTTGTTGTGAGTAGTCTTGCTGTATAGCACGTGCATACATGCAATTCTTTTGCTTAGTGTTAGTACTACTCTTGTTGTTGTGACTAGTATTGCTATATAACACGTACATACATGCATATCACATGCCTATGTTTACATAGTGATCTTACTCCGTCACGACTACAATACTGCATGGTTACATTATCTAAGAGCACCGCACCATACCGTACCATGCAGCACAGTACATAACAGTGTCTTATGGTACAGCAGCTTGCATAAGCACGTACCTGTGAACATGCAATCATGCAAGACCATACATAAACACATGCATACACAGTTACATGCATATGAGCATAGGGGCATGCTTGCGAATATGCATACGTACACAGAGACATCGACCAGTAGACACACAGATGCATACATACAAGATAGACTCAGATAGCAGGCAGACCGGGCAGGTAGACGGACAGAGACAAACTTATTCACAGCGCGGACAGGTAGATAGAAGATCGATAGATAGGTACGTAGATAGAGAGAGATAGAGGGAGAGAGAGAGAGAGACAGAGAGAGAGAGAGAGACAGAGAGAGAGAGAGAGAGCGAGAGAGAGAGAGAGAGAGGCAGGCAGGAAGAGAGAGAGAGAGACAGATTGATGGATGGATGGATGGATGGATGGAGGGATGGATGGATGAATGGATGGATGGATGGACGAAGGGACGGATGGATGGATGAATGGATGGATGCTTGCATGGATGGATGCATGGATGGATGGATGGATGGATGGACGGACTTGGACTTGGACTTGGACTTGGACTTGGACTTGGATGGACGGACGGACTGATCGATGAATAGACAGAATGCAGAGGCATACAAACACGCATAGATACATATTGCATTGATAGGCAGACAGACAGATACGTAACTAGGTAGATGCATAGTTGGATGTGCATGATGTGCAGTTAGATGGATGGATAGATAGATGCATCCTTGCACATGCCTGCACCTACACAATCATAACATACACACCTCGGGTTTCTATGTTTCTTCGCTGCATACATGTCTATCAGCCGGCGTGGACTCGCACTGCAGCTTGAAAGCTGTTGGCGTAAAGAAGAACAATGGATGCTTTGAGAAGTGTACTCCGAGAAAGCCGGAAGTTGAAAGTTGACATACACAGTTTTAGCAGGGTCCTGATGCAAGCAGGTCTGAAAAGAAACAAGCAATAGTAAAATATGCTAAGCGCACCAAGCTGCGGCTGCTGAGGCTGCTGTGCCTGCTGCGGCTGCTGTGGCTGCACTGGCCGCTGCGACTGTGGCGGCTGCTGCGGCGGCGGTTGAGCTGGGTTTTGTAGGTTGGCGACACTCGGGGGACCGCCCTGACTCCTCAGGTAGCCGCGCACGGGTTGCTCTTCGCTTTGCTTGGGGCTCAAGAGTTTAGAGCAGTTTAGGATCGGATAGGGATGGATAGAGCTTTAGGGTTTGGGTTTCGTGTGCTAGGCATTCGAAAGGGTTGAATGGAGTGGCAACTTCACTCGTGCATGCAACCAAACAACACAACATGAGCATACATGAGAACACTGTACATGATCTACAAGTAGAAACTTACCTGCTAGCACAAAGCCCTGAACAGCTAAACCCCTGATGCCCTAAACGCCCTGAAACCCTCAACCCTCCCTAAACCCTAAGACCTAAACCCCTGAAACCTAAACACCGCACTCCAAACCCCTAACTTCCCAAAGAGAACCCCAGGGCTCCAAGTATACAAACAGTACCTACCTTGGGGTCTAAAGTCTATAAATAGTACCTACTTGGAGCTATTTGGAGAGGAACCTTAAACCCTAAATCTTGAACCCTAAACCTTAAACCCTAAAGCCTCTACTTGGGGCTATTTGGAGTTTCAGGGGAAGGCAGCCCCGGGTCATGGCGGAGCTTGGCGCGAAGGAGGCCACAGAGGCCGGACCCCGCGACCTCGGATTGGGGTTCCTTTCCCAGAGGGTCCATATACACTACTATTATGGAATTAGGCCCTAGAAGACCATCCCCATTATGGTTTTGGGGACCTAATTCCATAATAGTAGTGTATATGGACCCTCTGGGTTTAAGGCTTCCTTCAACGGTTCCTTTCCGGGCAAGCTTCCTTTCAGGGCTCCTTTGAGGGCTTCCGTGAAGGTCCTTAGAAACCCTCTAAGGCTTAATTTATGAGGGAGCTAGAAAGGGTTTAGGGGAAGTTCAGAGTTTAGCGCTCAGGGTTTAGGGTAGAGGCTCAAGGTTTGAGGGACTGAGGTGAGGACGTAAGGTTCAGGGTCCACGTGCTAATATAGCGGCCTAAAGAATTACCTATACTATTTTGGGGCTCCTTGTTGTCAGTATAGTATACTGGGCCCCAAAACCCTATTCTAATTATTAAGGCCCGTATATTATGGCTTAGGGGTGTCTTGCGTGTGTAAGTCTGAAGCTTCGTTGGGGCTTGCAGCTCAGGAGCTTCCCATGTAGCCCAAGGTAGGTATAATGGTTTAAGGTTTAGGGTATAAGATACAGACTTTAGACTTCAGACATTTTGACACCAAGGTAGGTACTTTTTGTATACTTGGAGCCCTTGAACCCTAAACCCAAACCATGGTAGGGATTGGGACTATTTGTATACTTGGACCTAGGCCTCTAGCGACTGTAGGATTTGTCGTCAGTGCAGTGTGGAAAAGCTAAGCACCGATCGGACTTGCGGCCAAAGGCTCGGGATTGGGGTTTCCTCTAAGGGTTCCTGTAAAGAGGTCTGTAAGGTAGGGTTTAGGACTTGGGGTTTAGGTTTTAGGGTTAGAGAACACGGCCGGGAGTTGAATCCTGCATCTGACGCCCTCTAAATCCCAACCTCTTAACCGCTTGCCCTAAAACACTGTGACCCCTGGTTGGAGGTTCATGGGACTTAGTACGTACGGTTACAAGCACCGGAATTGAGGTTATTAGTAGATATAAGTATAGCCACCCTAGTAACTGGGCTTTTAAGTAACCAGGGAGAGAAAAGTATAAACTTTTATTTCATAAGGGTTCCTTTAAGAAAAAATATTAAAGTATGGTACTCCAAAGCCCAGGTAATAGCCTTAGTTAGGAAGCCCCAGGATCTAGGTGGGACTTTGAAAGCTTTTGAAAAAACTGCAAATAAGATCCTTTTAAGCTCAATAAGGGAAGATATAAAATGTCCCAAAGCCGTACCTAGAGATCCTTTTAAGTAGAGACCAAGGTGCTGCATCACCGGCGCACCAGCGGCCGGGGTGTCGTCTACCGGGAAGGGCAGCATCTTACCGGGTCGAGGCTCCTGGGTTTAGGGTTTAGGGGTCTAGGGTTTAGGGGTTTCAGGGTTTATGGTTTAGGGGTTGGGGGTTTAGGGTTTAGGGTGTGTAGACAGTGTGCGCGCGGTGGGTGTGCTTCTTTAGAAATGGGAGCGCACCCACTTATCCCGCGCGTGCTTCAGCATGTAGTCCCCCCCAACCACCCCAACTATTCTCAATGAGGGTTTAAGGTTCACCCCCCAACCCCCCCTCAAGGGGGGCTTCCTTGCTCTCTGCTTCCTTTCGCTGTTCGACACATAAACAACCACATTGACAACCAAGCAATTTGCTGAGATGGATTGGTGTCGGGTTGTGGGTCCTCGCGGCCTGTGCCGGCCGCTCAACGAAAAGCATGGGTTTCCATCAACAGCGCAGGGCAAAACACGGCCAGGGGGCCAAGTAGGGGGGCCAGCCAGGAAGCCAGGGGGCCAGGCGTTGTTGGGTCCAGTCATTTCCGTCCCCGTTTATCGGGAGGCTTTACCCTCCCTCACCGTCCTGTCGAGACGCTCGGCCGGGGGCCTCGGTCGGAGCCTCGAGCGCCCATGCAAATGGTCAGCGGCGCTCTCGGCAGTTTAGGGTTTAGGGGTTTAGGGTTTAGGGGTTTAAGGTTTAGGGTTTAGTTTAGGGGCTTAGGGGTTTAGGGGTTTAGGGGTTTAGGGTTTAGGTATATATCAGGGTTTAGGGTTTGCATCTGTTTTTGTGTGTTTTGTTGGCTAAAGGTTTGGGGTTTAGGATGGTTCAGGGAAACCGGAACATGACTAGCATCGGAACATGACTAGCATTATTTTCAAGTTCAGTATACAAAAAGGAAGAACATGAACGAAGGAAGAGCGCAATAGTACGTCTGCAAAACAAGTGCGAGGAAAAAACACAAGACTGCTCGGCGTCAAAAGCATTGACAGTCTCTGGCCTTGCTGGGGGAAGTGAGGGGTCCAGGGTCAAGCCGAAAATCTGAAGATCGGTCGCGGGATTGAGGCTTGTAGGGTTTAGGGTTTAGGGAGGCATGGAAGGGGAACTAAGCCATTCCAACTTCCCTTGAGCACATCTGAGGCGCCCCCCTGCAGATCAGCACTTGTCCATGGCAGTGATTGTATCTCCTGAGCTTGAGGGCTGTGCTGTCTTACAGGGTCCTAGCTTGGGACAGGGTTTAGGGTTTAGGGGTTTGGGGTTTAGGGGACTAATGTTCGAAGACTCTGAGTCTGAGCCTGTGATTCTTGGGCCTGCGATCTTCCATCCAAGGCTTGCAGGCTACAGCTGCATTGCAACAGCCCCTCGAGAACAAGGACGAGCACGAGCATGGACCAACATCAACAGCCACCTTCAAGACCACCGCCGCCGTCACCTTCGCTGCCGCCAGCCCCACCACTCCTACGACTTCCACCTGCGACGACAATGAGCACTGTGACGGTGTTTGGACCATGTGCGCGAACGTTCACCGGAAACCCATGGAATAGTGAAAACATCAGCCACGGCAGAGGGCATCTTGGCAGGTTGGAAGCTTTGCAGAAGCAGTGATGGCGACATGAGGAAAAAGAGCGTTTGGATGGGGATGCCTGTTTCAATTTCGTCGGCATGATGGGGCCGGAATATCGGAATAGCCGAAATCCGCTCGGAAGAATCCACAAGCAGTTTCCATTCATGCACTCTATAGTCACTATAGTCACTAAAGGATCGATGTCCCTGGCATAAATAAAGCTGATGGTGCCGCCTGTGCTCGGAAACGTGCTGCCCACTTGTGGCTGTGTGCGATGCACATGCAAGTGCACTCCTCTGCGTCCCTCGGATTATGTATTTGGAGCCATTCGAAAGATATGTCTTGTATCTGTCATCCGAAGTCCTGAGAATCCTTTCGAGAACATCCTACAGATCATCAAGCCATACACCCGAAGCACGCTCAACCGCAAAACCTGTTGTCTTAGCCTTCAGCCCTGAATCTCTTACCCCTTCCAGAGACTGGCATGAAGAATATTGACTTTAAGGGCATTACAACCAGACACGGGAACTACGTTGAAGGGTGCATGCAGATAAACACTAACCCTACACCCTAAATCATAGGGACCCTTAGGGGGGTAGGGGGGAGGCGGGTAGGGGGCCTTAATACCATGTAATAAGGACTTAATAAGGCCTATGTAAGGAAGTATAGTCCTCCCTACCCCCCTAAGGGTAAACCCAGAACCCTGGACACTTTTGACTTCTCATCCGAGGCGCAAGAGTACGAGATTTGGCAGTCGCCACTCTTGCCAGAGATCTTTGGCGCAATCAACCTGGGCTCGGGATTGCCTGTAATCTCCATTGCAGGGTTACCCATGGGCCCCAAAGTAGTTCCTTTTGGGGGTTCATATTTAGAATTCTAGAAGGTAATCCCCAAAAGGAACTACTTTGGGGCCTATGGGTAGCTGTGGAATTTCACCAGTCGGAGCAATCCCCGGATTTAGCCGCCCGTATCCCTAGGCCATAAAAGCTTGGCACCCGGCCACTTTCTTTCCCGTGGGGCACTTCTCCCATAAGGCGCGCAGGTGCTTCTCCTGTTCATGGCGCAAGATATCTGGTTGCGGATCCAGAGCGCTAACGAAAAACGCCCTAAGCCCTATAAACCCTAGCAAGGATGTGGAAACAGAGCCTGCTTGAGCAGAGGTTCCCTTGCGGCGCTACTGTTTAGGGTCAAGGCTTTGGTCTAGGGACATTAGAGTCTGTACTGTACCATCCTCAGACTTCGGAGTTAGAACAGAGGCAATGACAAATAGGGTTTAGGGTTCCCAAAGGGTCCAAGTATCATTATGGTATATACTTATAGGGTATTTTGGGGGTCTAAGTATATACCATAATGATACTTGGACCCTTTAGGGTTTAGGGTTTACCATCCTCCGATTTCGGAGTTAGAAATAGGCTCGACCCGTTCACCTTCAGCGATTGCTCTCATCCATGGCCACCTTCCGAAATCCCTACCCTAGGGGCTCCAGGTATACACGGTTTAGGGTTTTGGGTTTTGGGTTTAGGGTTTAGGGATACAAATAGTACCTACCTTGGGGCCTAAGTCTAAAGCCCATGAATAGTTTCTTGGGCTATTTGGAGCCCCAGGGTTATGACAGCAGACTTATCCAAGCTTCTACGTGTGGGCGGACGCGGTTGCCTCTGGAGGATGTGATAAGGTATACAGTAGAAGCCTAAAAGTTGGAAACCGAATAGCCTCAATCCTTAAGAGTCATGTATAGGGAATCCCAGCACTATTTGGCCTCAATCCGGTTTCCAACTTTATGGGGCTTTACTATACTGCTGTAGCAGTGCAACTACATGGAGACTTTTAAGGCCAAATCCGGTATTTCCACGCCGCATCTGTACACTCAGAATACAATTCAATAACCACTCAGTATTGAGGGCGAACGTTTCATTTCTGCTCTTAAATCAGCAATTCGCAAGCACCATGGAACCAAAGATCGGGAAGGCCGTACAAAACTCCAACCCGGGAGCTCCAAATAGCCCAAACTGGGTACTATTTATGGGCCAAAGCAGGCTTACTTCAAGGTTCAGGGTAGGTAAGCCCTAATGCTGAAAAATGCCCCCCCCCCCCAAAAAAAAAAAAAAAAGCCCAAACCCCCCGGAATTGTCGCTCAACCTGCGTCTCCAAAATGCATCAGACTACCCCTGTGTCTCCGCCGGCACGTGCTCCGCAAAGCCGACGCCATTGGGGCAAAGCATACCTGCTAAGCTTCTTCAGCAGAAGAGAAAGACTGCAACCTCATGGAAACCTCACTGCCTAATATAGGAGGCCTCTCTCTCTCTATATATATTTATATGTATATATATATGTATAAATAAATGAATAAAAAATAAAAATATACATAAATAAATACATAAATATATATATATATATAGATATGTAGAATGGCATTACGGGGTGCGGTGTAGTATGGTGTAGTATCTAGTATATAGTGTATTAATATATATATATACATATATAATATAGAAAAGCATGATACAGTCTAAGTCTAGTATAGGATCATCAGCCTCAGGAACATTGAGGAATTGTGGTGGCGACTCAGGTGCTTATGTTAAAAGTTGTGTTGTCAGAATACTACGCATCTAAAGGGCTTACGACTTGACGACAGGCTTCTTCATGAATGCTCAGATGTGTGATGCCTAAACCGTAAAGCAGGGCGAATGATCAATGGCAGGCAAGGAGAAGCTGCGAAGCTGAATCCTCGACATAGACCGACATACGCATGAAACGCGATTGCAGGGCGGCGCAGATGCAGATCACCCGATTCCTGAGACTTGCATGTTGTCGAACACAGCAGCTCCACAAGACAATGGGCCCACCTTCCAGGAAGTCTAAAAGTCTGATTCCTCGGTGTTTTGTGCCCGCGATGTCTGGAAGTGCGTTGCTTGACCGCCGAATCCTCACCCCAGCTAGCAGCTCTCTGCCCTC
This sequence comes from Symbiodinium sp. clade A Y106, assembly GCA_003297005.1. Classification (NCBI taxonomy): domain Eukaryota; class Dinophyceae; order Suessiales; family Symbiodiniaceae; genus Symbiodinium; species Symbiodinium sp. clade A. Next base: position 110,394 of record BGNK01001128.1, on the reverse strand, counting down.
AACCCCGTGTAACATAGTCCAAGCTGCATTGAGGGTAGATATTGTGGTGATGAAGAAACTTCTCCACCAACTCCACCTCAGGCCCCGGACAACTTCATGAGCAGCCATCTGCATCCTATATGTTGGGCATGGCTTTAGAGATTATAATTTAGGACCATGGAATCAAACCCGTAACTCAGCCTGCGACATACTATTTTATAGTTGCCTTAGGCAGTGGAGCACTACAGATGCCCCTGTGCACTGGTCCCTCTTACTGCATGTGCTGTTCTTAATTAACCCCGACAAGCCTGACCTGAAAACCTAGATCCTGACTCCTTTTCAATCGACCACCTTTGGCCGGACTGTACGTTGAAGGCTTGAGCTAATGTAGGGGCCTGGATAATTGCCAATTCTACTCCGTCGGTTTCCTTAAGCTGGTGACGCTATAATGCACCCCGAAACCCTCTTCTAATTACTAAGACCCCTGGAACGGGAGATCGCTCTGCTCATGCCATGCCTTTAAGTCTGCATCTTAGAGTTGCAAGTTGTCTTTGCGGGTTGGGTTTTGAGGGTCTAGAAGGGCCGAGTGGGGAAAAATCAATTCGGCTTAAGGCTTGTGGGGCTTGAAGTCGGGACATGTCGGGATTAAGTGTGAGGGTTGCCAAGGGGATGGGCTTCAAGCCTTCATGCTCGGTGCCGATGAATATTCTGGCAAAGGCTCTGCTATGGAGGCTCCTTCAGGCCAAAGCAATCCCAGGTGTGCGCACGAGCCTTCTGAAATCGTTGAACTCGCGGTGAGCACTGTGCGCCAGTGGTTTTCAATGTTTTCATGGTCAGCACTACAGACCCTCCAGCGAGGCAGCTCCGATGACGTTACACGTGGTTGTCGTTTCGAGATTAGGGTGTCTTTTTCCAGGATGCACACTTAGACTTACATTCAAGGCTTGAAGCAGGAGCAGCACTATATCCCATATAACCTGGGCCACAAATCCTCGATTGTTTCGCTGTCTTGGCAATCATCGCGTACAGCAGCCCCGGTTTAAGTACATGATTATGCCGCCCTCCAGAACTCCAAAAAGAACTTGGATCTGTGAACCCTACTCCCTGCAAGGACCCGAAACGTTCGAATGCTCTAACTCTAATGCCTAAACACACTACTGTAGAGGACAAGGTGCATTGTGCTTGACTGCAGGCTTCCATGTGTTCTTCGTCCCAAGCCTCAAGCGGATGCACCCACCCAAAACCCTGAACCCTAAGCTCTATACTAGGGCCCTAAAAAGCACATAAGCAAAAATTAGGATAGGGATATCCCATATAAACCCCCTTATAATGAAGCCCAATAAGGTAGGAATATCCCCATAAAATGCTTATGCTTACGTGCTTTGTGGCGCCCTAATATACAGAAGCATTGCTCCCCACCCTGAGGCTCCCCCAGACCGCCCTCGGAGTACAACGGAGCCTCAAGGAGGCTAATAGTGTGACCCACTAGGTTCAGGTTTAGGGTTTAGGGTTTTTTTAAGCGTGATGACTGGTCATCTGCCTGTACAGGCACACGCTAGGTGGAACATGAAGCCACCCTGCACGTAGTACGGGTTTAGGGTCCACGGACTTTGGGGGACTGGGAGAGATATGAACGCAAAAATGCAAAATCTGAACAGGACTCCAACAACCCCGCCCAAAAGAAATCAGCACGGCACCTAGCACGCGCTTTGCCTCTGTATAGTATTGAAACCCACAAAAAGCACAAATCCTCGACACATTAACTTGTCTTTAATGAGTCCCCGAACATGAACCCTAAAGCCCAGAACTCTGACAACATGGCCTAACTCAATATGGGGGCCTTCATAATTTGAATAGGGTTTTGGGCCCATTATACTATAACTACAATAAGGAACCCCCCAAACCAGTACAGGTAATTATGGGCCCCTAGAGTAGGCTGCTCTAGGAGCTTCTTCTGTGTATGGTATCGCACGGGATTTAGCTTTCGAGCATCGGAGCTTTCATGGGTCTATTAAGTTGATAACTTTGGCCTCTGCCGCTTGTAACTCTGGGTCCTTGCTAATTACTAAATGTGACGTAGGCTTCAACTCAAAACTGATCCTGAACCTGAATGCGTAACCTACCGGCTGTGGGTCCTGGAAGCCTCAAAGGCGCAGGGGATTAAATTCACGTAACCCTCAGGGACCATAAACCCAAAACCTTACGAGGAGTCCTGAATCGCTTAGAGCTGGCGCTTTACGGCGTAGGATTTAAATTTGCAAGGTTTATAAGAGACAAACCCTCTCCCGACCTTGCAAAAGGGTCTGGGATTACGGGTCAAAGACATGGTGGTATCCGAGTAACTGGTCATGCCATACCCCGTGTCCTTTCAGATTTGAAGCGTGTGTGCAAGTGTCAAACAGTTTCTGGCTCGGTTTGTTTTGGGCTTCCGAACATAGATTGGTAATCACATGGTTTACGGGCGGAGGCTTCATGGCTTCAGGGTGCGATCAACTATGGCTACAAGGGGGGCGAGGCGTAATGACCACGAGACCCGGACAGCCCCAAATCTGCAAGGCTTATATGTCAACCTAGTCTTTGCGGGCCATCCGTGATGAACCTTCGTCAATCGTTCTCAGGCACGAGGTTTCATGCTGGGAAGGCGGGGCGGAGGGCGGGGGTTCAGCTGGCAGTGGTTGGGCTTGTTTGGCAGGGTGTAAGGTCTTGACTTTGGAGAACTCGATTGCCACCAGAGTAGCCAATGGCAGGCAGAGATGTCGCCGGACGATGTTGTCGGATGCCCGATGTGGGCCAGTAAGATGTAGGGGACGCCTTCCTGCATTCAGGATCGCAAACTCACACTATCGAGTTTGGACTGTCGCACAGTCTGAGTTGAATGAGCTGAATGTACAAATCCCCTAAACCCCAAACCGTCAAAGTCTGCTTAACTAGTAACTTTGGGAGTGTACCCTACCTGGATTTAGGGTTAAGTTTATAAGGGACACATTTGGTTTGCACAGTAAAATTGTTATGTCTCGGTGCTGGCTTTGCCGCTAAGGGTCCTGGAGTGTAGGGCTGGTGGACACCTGATGATATTCTCCCACTTCATGCGAACTGACATCAACACTATTCCTCAACCCCAAACCCTCAACCCCAAACCCTCAACCCTAGTAGCAAGGAGTCATATGGATAATCATTTAGGCTTCTATAGTAATAAGCCTCCTCTTGAGCAGAAGCTGTCCACGGGTTTCCATGGGGTTTTGCTTTAATGATTCGGGTGTAAGGTTTATAGAGTTTACGGTTTAGGGTTAGGGTCTTGAGGACTAAGGACTTTAGGCTTTTCGAGTCTCATGATGTTTGAAATATCCTCGAGCACTGCAACCTGAGGCACAGGGGCTGACTTTCACGCCCCAAATAGATCCCTACCATAAGGAGCCCTAAACCCTAAACCTTATACAAATGAGGCACCCCCTACTTGTCTAAAATCCTCACATCCACCACAAAGTGGTCATGGTGCTTCGGGGCTTGAAAACTAAATGGCCGAGCGAGCCCTAATCCGAAAGCTGAAGCCAAGCGAATCGCAAAGGGTGCCTCCCACAAAACCCGCGCTACACCTACAGTCCTAAACCCTGAACCCCGACATCATAGTTTAACTTTAGGTCCCCCAAATAGAGACCCTGAGGCCCTATACCTTCAACCCTGAAACCCAACACCCCTAAATCAATACATTTACAACCCAAAACCCTCTATGTGCAACCCTGGTGTCTTGCGTTTTCGGCAGGGCGGTCGGCGGTTAGGGCAAACCCTAAACCCTGAAACCCTTAAGCCCTTAAGCCCCTAAACCCTTAGACCCTTAAGCCCTAGACCCTTAATCCTAGAGTGTTTCACGTCTGACAATTTGCGATGCCCCTTCGAACCTGGCATTTTGTCTGAACGATGTGGAGGATCTCCTGGCTTCGCGATGTAGTGTGATTTACGGTTTAGGGCTGGGTGGGCAGGACATAAAAGCATCGGAAAGGGTTGCTGACGGTGACCTATTGAATATCTCTGAACGGGAGGTGGAGATTAAATCCTAAGGCATGGTTAAGCTCTGAACATTCACTGTCAAAACAAGCACCCAAGCTGTGAACTTCTGTATATGAAGTGCCTGAGACCGCAGGCCGGAACTTCGCAACCAAGGACTGGGTTTAGCTGCAGGTTTGACGGTTTTTGGATTTTAGCGCTTTAAGGGTTTTAGGGCTTCAGGGTTTTAAGAGCATTGGGGTGTTTATGTGATTATGTGTTTAAAGCACTGGGCCTCAGGGCTTCTAGCTCTTGGGGTTTTCAGGCTTTAGAATTGTATTTATAAGTCAACCTCTTGGTCTAGCCTGCATTTCCTTTCTAGGCCTGTGATGCCTAATCCAAATCCTGAACGCAAGTGACCTTCTTCCTGACTCCACACGGAAGCGGAAGCCAACGCAATCGCAAGCCAATGCTCCTGATGACCCTATGGATGAATCGAAGTATAATCGTAAGTAATTGGTTTCCGCAACATTTGCCACTTCCGCCTCGAGATCGATTCGAAACCCATCATCCTTTTGTTTTGGCTGTAGCAGTAAGACCACGGCACAAAGCAACCTTTTTGATCAATTCAAAAGAACTATGAAACAAACCGCAGCAGCCTTTCTACGATCTTCATGCAAAGATCTGAGTCTCTGACCTTGTCCTTAATGTCAAAGGAATGCAGGAACCGCAAGCATCGCTCCGAAAATCACAGTCTGTAACCTTCTCTTCGACTTCACAAGAAAGCACTCCTGTCGCTATGGACGAAACGAAGTATAATCGTAGTTAATTGGCTTCCGCAGCACGTGCCTGCCACTTCCGCCTCGAGGTCAATTCGCAACCCATCATCCGTTTGGCTGTACCAATAAGACCACCGCACAAAGCGACCTTTCTGCTCAATTCACAAGAACTGTGAAGCAAGCCGCAGCAGCCTCTCTACGATCTTCATGCCAGGATCTGAGTCTCTGACCCTGTCCTTGATGATTCTTGCTGGGTTCCCTCTCTGGGCTCTGGGGCCGGGTCGGAACAATCGGCACCAAAGGCAACCGGGGCCTCCCCCGACCCCTCAGGCTGCGGCTTTGGGCCAAACCAGGCCTCTTTTGTTTTGTGTTCCCATCACGGTAGGCAAGAAGCAAGGTCCCTCCTGAGGGACATGCCGAAACGACACCCTGGAGGGAGTTGACATTTTGCTTGGAGTCCAGGAAAGCCAAGGACTTCTGTCCAGCATGGCAACAAGTGACACTGCTCGCCCCAAAAAACCGGCTACTCTCCCATGCTCTGTGGCCGGCAACTCAAAGGTGCCTACCGACATGTGTGGACGAAAGGCAGGCAGAGTGGAGGTCAAACTACATAGGTTTGGTTCCAAAGCCGAAGCCTTGACAATTTGAATACCCCACATGCTCCAACACTAGCGCCCGAAAGAAGAGAACCTACGGTAGTAGTTGAGTTCCCTGGCCAGCACAAGGTTATTGCCTTGATTGTTGCGGGCTTGCAGAAACCCAATAAATACAAGGTTACCAACCCTGCTACTAAAGGTCATTGTAACCCGAGTGTCGCGACAGTCCAGGAAACGAATCAGAACCCACGGCGGACCTACTGAACTCGTGAATTCGGGTGTAAGGCTTACCGGCACCCTATGAAGACTACCTTCTTGGGGTTCCTTCATATGATTTCGTTATACGAGTCCTGAAAAGGCTGGTTATTTGGGATTCAGGTCAGGCTCAGGGCTTTTCGGGTTCATTGTCCGGGAGTTATGCACCAACGCGAGGGGACTTATCAACCATTGAACCTAACACCCTTCGACACCCTCGACTTTGCGAACATGGCTCCCGTCTGATGCACGAAACCTGCAAGACACAACCTGGTCTGACAAAGCCTGCATCATCGAAACGAGTTATGTTGACCTGCATCAGACCTTTTGGCTACAACATCCGTGTATCAGCTGCCTCCCATGACTGGCGCTGCCCCAACATGCCAAAACTCCTCACCTGAGGTGTCATGCTGTACACCGCCGGCTTAGATTGATCTCCACCACCAGTGGGATGGCTTGCAGCTGGCATCGCCGTTGCCTGGTGGAAGGCCAAAGGGCGAAGTGAATTCGGGAACACTAAACTCTTAAGCTCTGTCATGCACAATGCACGCCACACTTTGCAGCCTAACCTTTGACATAAACCTCTATCCCAAAAGATTGTCTCATACTCCATCCCCAGCTAGCGCCCAAAATAGCCCAAAGCCTCTGTACCCGTCTTTGGGCCCAAGAAGCCCTAACGCTTTAGGGTTTGGGGTTTAGGGTTTAGGGTTTAGGTTAAGGAACCAGGCCAAGCTCAACGGTCGTGGTCTTCCCATCTTTTTGCTCAACACGGGGTGGGCTCTTAATATGAGAGGGGCTCTTTTAGGGAAGTCCTCTTTGCATGATGTTTTGGGTGCTGTATATGGGTTCGATAGTGCCTGATACCTCCACTCGCTCTATACCACAAACCGAAGAAGGCATTGCAGGGATTCGTGAACGCTCAATGTAAGGGGGCGCAAGGGGATGAGGCTTTTGATGTTGTACACTACCGGAATGAGTCAATGTTGCCAGCAGCCATTGCAGCCGCTGCCACAGTAGTACTGCTGTATTCAGTCTGTTTAACAAGAGCCCAGACACTCTACACATGACTCAGGATGGTCTTGCATCAAGCTCTGAACCTCCAAGCATGCCCTGAGCCTCTAGACAGCATTCCCAAACCCTCGGCGATGAACCTGAACCATAAACCCTGAGCCCTAATACGCCCTAATATTGACCCCAGACATTAAGCCCTGAACCCTAATCTAAACCCTAACCCCAGCTTGAGGGATTTAGGGTGCTTGCAATCCCTAAGCTTGAGGTCCATGATGCGGTTCGAGAAGCTCCGTGTGGGAAATATCTATCGACCTATCTATCTCTCTGTCCTATCAACCCGCCTTTCCATCTACCCATCTATCCATCTACCCATCTGTCTATCTCTCTATATACGAACACACACACACACACACATAAATACATACCTACATACATACATGCATGCATGCATACATACATACATATATATATACACATGTATATATATATATATATACACATGTATTTATGCATGCATGCATGTATGTGTATGTGTATACATATATATATATATGTATGTATAATAGGGACCCAAACCTTCGTTCATCGATGAAACCGCGAGGCCTGGCAAGGCATGGGCCCCGCCGGCCCAGCGAGCGCCGCAGGAGGGGCAGTGGCCGGGCCAGTTGGTGGATGCTGCGGCACCTTGCCTCTGCCTGAGACGGTTTAGGGTTTAGGGTTTCGGGTTTAGGGTGGAGGTCGAGGTCATGCATTATGAAAAAGGAAAGAGTTGGAAAGCGTCACTGTCTGGGACAAAGTCTCAAACTATGGAGCATGGTGATGAAGCGTTGCCCGTGTCAATGGGTCTTGCCTACTCATGTGCAGGCCGCTTGGGTTAACTGCTTGATAAGGACAAGGAGAAGGCGGTCGAGTACATCCCAACCAGCATGACGGCAACATTGACCACGTCTTTGATTGGACACGTGGGTGGTGCAGCCTTTCTTGGGCGACAAGTTCGCTGAGGCAGATCTTCACCGCCGCTCCAAAGATTGGCTACACGCCGACGAATGTCAATGTCTAAACTTGGACAACAGAGAGAGAAATAGAAAAAAACATTCCCCTAGGTGCGTGTTGCGAACCCTAAACCCCTAAACTCTAAACCTCCAAACCCTACAGCCTTTAATCCCTAAACCCCTGAACCCCAGACGAAAATCGTCCACAGCGGTGGAAGCATCACACCTGGTCAGGAGATCTTGGCTCCTGAAGGACCAAACGACCTTTCAATCGAAAGCATAGGCCCCAATATAGAATATAGGGGCCGTAATAATTAGAGTAGGTTTTTTTTCGGGGGGATTGTTCTGATTATGCTACAGTTATAATAAGGATCGAACCCCAAAAAATAGTATAGGTAATTATTCAGGTCACTATACAGTATGAACCTCAAACCCGTTGAGGGTTCATTTCGTCTTGAAAGCTCTCCGCGATGCATCGTAGTGAAGCAAAGCTACAGAGCCAGACCTCACCGTCTGCGTGGTTGAAGGCGATGGCTCCTCTCTTTCAGGGCGGGTCTAAGAAATTCAATCGCCATGAATGTCATCATCACTTGCAGCTGCCCTGTATGCACGTCACGTAGAGTCCAGGACCCCCCTGAACTCTGAAATGTAGTTTGCTCGCGTCTGCGGTGGAACCCTTCAAGGCTTAAACCTAGTGAGTGTGGAGAGCGAAGCAGAAGCGCACCATTGGGGGGGGTGTAAGCACTTCAGGCTTGTGACCCTCCCAATACTCTAGTATGAACGACTGGTTGATACGGATATGTACTGATTTCAACATGATCAAAAAAACGAGCCGGCAAGCCGGTCCACCAAACGGAGTCCTACCGGCAGTTCATATTGGACTCGCGACGTGTAAATCAATAGAATAGACCTCTCGTGAACGATCCTAGAGGGAATTTCGGGTCAAGACTTGAAGCATAGGGGTGAGGGATACCGCGAGATGAGCCATGTATATTCCATAGCCAGCAAATTGCACCATGGTTGTCTATAGATGCCTAGGCTTGAACGAGTGATTGCAATATAGAGCGCAATACTGAGAATAGGGTGATGAGGCATGTTAGGGTATATTACAGGCTTCTCTCTTCGTTCAAACCAGGTTTCAAATCTTTGAGAGCTCTTGAGCTCGCTACCTGCATGCTGCTTCAACCTCCCAGTGCTTGGTAGGGTTTCATACTTTCACCCAGGATGATGGCTCTGCGGCTGTGTCGGGTTTTTGGGAGCTCGGAACTTCACTCACATAGACCCGTAGCTGTTTTAAGCATGTTGTTGTGAGGAAAGGCGACTGACAAGCCGTGAGAACAGCAACTGGAAACTAGAAGCAGGAATCAAGATGGGGTCTGGAAAACCCAAGTCTTGTTATGTGTCCGATCGTCAATCATGGCTCCTGCCCCAACATGCCATATCTCCCAGAACTTCTTGCGCAGCTCCGACATGTCCCTGTGATCCTTTCCGGTAAAAATCGGGTGAATGACACTTAAGCCCTAGACCCTAGATCTGGATCTAAATGAGCTGGCAGTTCATGGGAATGTGTAAGGGAATCATGAGAAGGAGCACCGAACATGTAAGTTTCGGTCAGCTCGCAAAGCCTCGACCCTGCTCTCTCCCGCTCTCTCTCTCTCTCTCTTTCTCTCTCTCTCGCTCTCTCTCTCTCTCTACATGTATCCACATAAATACTGTGATATTCATATGTATGGTTGTACCTATATTTAGGTCTATATACCTATGTCAACCTATGTCTCTGTCTATATCTACATCCACATCTATTTCTGTATATGAATGTGTATATATATATACATGTGTGTGTGTGCGTAAGCGTGTATATATATATATATGTAGATGTACGCTCATGTACACCATGCAATGCAACTCCTTTGTAGGCTTTCCATGTTTAACTATGAGTGGGATGTTTGACACGGAAAAAGGGATGACAAACAGCACACAAGTGTAGACTGGATCGAGGGGCCTGCGTAGTCATGGACCTGATGGAGCAATGGTGAACAGAGAACCAGCAATAAACCCTAAACCCCAGTGTTGCGTCTCAGCGCTTCGCCTCGGCCCGTGGTTTCGTGAGGGTTTAGGGTTTATGGTTGTCCAACATTCTTCTTGCAAAGATTGTGCCTGCTTAGAAGCTCGCGAATAACGAGCATGTTCGAACGCGGCTAAGCCGCTAGTGCTTTTGTTCCCCGTCCCGGTCTTCGAGCTACTTCAACGTACGGGGGCCTAGCTCGGATCAAGGATTCGGGCTTATATATCTTACATATTATGTCACCTTACAATACATATATATATATATATATATATATGCAATTATCCATTTTGCATATGAGATATTACATGACCCATTATATTGCATTTCTTGTATATATTGTTCTACATTAGATTCAATAGACAATACATATGACGTATGATATTCTACGTATATGGGCCCACTCTCGATTAGGGTCCAGCGGGAAGTCACGACATGCCCTAAACCTCCAGCTTTGCCAGAAAGATTGACTTGGGTTCGGGAGATCGGGGCTTAGAGTGCTTAGGGTTTAGGGATTTAATTAGGGTTTACGGGTTAGGGTGTAGGGGGATCTAGCGTATGCATTCTGCACAAGCCGCTGGGTCATCGCCGCAGATTCTGCACCAATGCCTGGGTTGCCGATGCGATTCTGGCATCTGATGCAACAGACAGTGAAGCTAACCCAACCAAACAAAGCAAACACCTGACCTCCAAGAATGACATGTACGTACCGGTTTTAGTTTCGGAGATCGAATATGTCAAATAGGGGTGTCTCATAGTGCAGTGGTATTATGATACAACCCATTCACAACCTTATGACAAGCCCTCCATTAGTTGGAGTTTGGGTTGCAAGACCCCACATTGGTTGAAGGTGCAGGAAACTCGCATCATCTGCGACAGTCTGTGCAAGCCTGTGACAGTGAGAGATATCTACACTGGATATAGCGCATCGAGCCCATGAAACCTAAAGCACGAAAACCGAGATCCGTGCGATGAATCACGTCGCAAGCCATGGTCCTAGAATTCGCCATTGAGTGCTCATGCATAATCCTCTATACTTAGTATTCCCAATCATGCTCCTCCCGCCGCACCTAACGAGTGGAAATGCAACATTTCTCAATGGCCTGCGTAACTAATGCCTGAATTGTGCTAAATGCTGACTGGGCCTTTCACTCTAAACCAATTCAGAGCTGTCGAACCCCAAAAGAATACCAATCCCAGGCTCGTGAAGTGCTCGAAATCCGAGCCAGAAACAAACCCAGAACCCTCAATGCAACCTAAATCCCAAACACCTCGCAGGCAATTAGGGTCTTGGGTCAAAGGCCCAAACAAAACCATGTTCCAACGCCCGGCTGAGTGGTGCGCCTCAGACTCCCAAAGAACAAATCGAACATCCAAGGTTCGTGCAATGCCACGTCCTACCGCCACATAGCACACACACACACACACACCCTAACTAAGCCTACAAGCAAACCTAAACCCTAACCCTTCACCGTAAACCCGAAACAACTACACCCTAAACCCCCAAACGAATAAACAAAGGAGAACGCGGCCCGAGGCTCTTAAAGTGCCACAAGCCGCCGACATGGCCTTCGAAGTTCGACTGCGTGCCGCGGCCGTACCTCTTATAGGGTCTGGGATTTGGGGTTTCGGGTTTAGGGTTTCTGGAGCGGCGGTTCGGGTTCAAGTTGGAGGGTGCAGGGTTCTAACCAAGTTTCGCCATTTTCAAGAATCGAAATAAAAGGAAAAAGGTTATTACTGCTGCCATTGTTACAATATGTGGGAACCAATGACTGCAACTACAACTGCAATTACAACTACAACTATAACTACAACTACTGCAACAACCACACCTACAAGTACAACAACAACAACCACCACACCTACAACTACAAGTACAACTACTACAACAAACAACAACAACAACAACAACAACAACAACAACAACAACAACAACAACGACAACAAGGTGCAACCGTACACTGGGGCCCCATTGCCTTTTTGGTTGTGGTTGTTGCCCCCCCCGGGTTCAACCGTACACAACAACAACAACTAAAAACTACTACTACTCCCACTACGATTACGACGACTGCTGCAATTGCTGCTGCTGCTGCTGCTACTGCTACTACTGCTGCTGTTACCGCTTCTACTAATGCTTCTTCTTCTAATGGGACTATGATGATTTGGGGAATCCTCACGTCCTCACTGGTATTTCCATTACAGTCCTTACTGTGCAAGCCTTATTGCTTTCCATGCCGTCCTCACCATCCTTGTTATCCTTATGATATGCGTTCTCTTTGTTATCCTTAGCATCCTTATTATCCGCAAAATCAGTACTGCATTTGCTCATTGATGGTGTGTCCATTTAAGTACTGTTGCTTCTGGTCTTCAAATTTGGGGGTATGGGGACGATTATGATGTGAGTACGGCTACGGGCATAAATATGAGCATGCAAGCGGATGTGATTGTGACGGATATGTGACTATGTTTATGCTTCTCGATGGCGATTGAAGTAAAGTTGTCTAACTATAAATGTGCTCATGGTGGTCGTGATGATAATGGCGATTGTGATCGTGAAAGTGTTGTGCTTGCTGTTGTTGTTGTTGCGCTGTTCTTGCTGTTGTTGGTGTTGTGCTGCTGCTGCTGCTTTTGTTGAGTTAAACCATAATTATATATGGTCCGGTCCAGGCCTTCGAGTATGGGGCTTATATAAGTTTCAGAGCAAGGATCGCTTGACGGACACAGCCTCGGCAGTGGGCGCACATGGTTCTCGCTCGTGTCTAGTTTGGGTTCAGGGTTGAGGCTTGATGGTTTCTGGGCTTTTAAGTAACCAGGGAGAAAAAAGTATACACTTTTATTTCAGAAGGGTTCCTTTAAGAAAAAAGTATTAAAGTATGGTACTCCAAAGCCCAGGTTTGGAGGTTGCGGGGTTCATGCGGGTTTGGGTTTGGGATTCAACTTGAGGTTTCTTGCCTGGCGCAGATCATGCACCCGTCCATGCCGATGCCGTTCTTCTCCAGGAAGCGTCCGACCTCGGCGCCCCCAAAGCCTAAACCTTATCCCAAATTCGCGATCGCTGACACCCTCAACCGTCAAACTGTGGTTATCGGCGGCACTGTTCCTATTCCTAACCCCATCCCAAATCGGAACATCGCGATGTTCGGAGTCCTGCGCATCCGCCCTGCATCGTAAGCTTCATGTGCCCCCAACCCTAGCCCAATCGCACAGCCTGAACTCCGACACGCAGACTTTAGATAGAGACCTCTACACATTGACGTTGCAATATCTTGCAATTATAAGGAACATACCTTAAATCATATAATTAGCTATATTGCTTAATTGAGATTGGAGGGCCTGAGTCTGGGCAACTACAACCCAAATCAACCCAAAGCCCCAAACCATCCCAAGCCTGAAGGCCGTGATGGCCAAACTCAGATGAACAACTTTCGACATTCACATCCATACATACATACATGCATACATACATACAATACAGCACAATACAATCCAATAGAATTCAATTCAATACTATGCAATATAATGCAAGACAATACAACACAACACTACACAATACGTACAGTACAGTACAGTACGGTACAGTGCAGTACATACGTACATACATACATGCATACATACGTACATACACACATGCATACATACATACATGCATACATGCTTACATACATACATACATACATACATACATACATACGCACAATACAATTCAACAAAACACAACGCAATACAAACGATGCAATACAGAACGGTACAGCACAGCACAAAACAGCACAGTACAGCACATTACATACAAACATACATACATACATACTCACTCACATTTTTTAGAGTATATACATATACATAAGTAGGTGTTAATGATTTTTAGGTAGCCGGGGATCTTATGTCGGTAATTCGGTTACGTACAGAACAGAAGGTCGCTGGAGAGTTGAGTGCAAGTAGCTCCTAGACTTCAGTGCCTGTTTAGCACTGAGGCGGCGACAATTCCTGCTCGAGCGCCCATGCTCTTGATCCAGTTCTCCTGCAGCAAAATCTGGGTGGTTGCCGTAACTATACGGTAGACTCTGACCCTGGCACACGCTTGGACTTATAACTTAACACACAGCACGCAAACACCAGATCTTTACAAGGGCGTAGTAGGGCCTCTCGGGAGATCATGTACCAGTAGGAATGCTTTTGTCAACGAGGCTCCTCCAGCATATCACACATGTACAGGCCGAAGGGGCGTTGATTGCAGGACGTGGACAGCCCCTACCAGGCTGCTAAGGCCTTTGGGTTGATTTAACATCGCAACTTCAGATGATAGGGTTTAGAGTTTAGGGTTTAGGGGTTTAGGGTTCAACCCTGAAGAAAAACCTCTTTCGGTTTCGCAGACTCCGGTGAAAAAAGCGGAACTTTCAGCCCCAAATCTTCAACAGTAAACATGCATGTATCCCACAACCTTTCAATCCCAAGTCGCTGTTGGCTCTTACAAAACCCTCCGGTAACACCCGAAACCCCTAAGCAGCTAAACCCCTAAACCCTAAACCCTAAACCTAAACACCAAACCCTACCCCCTAGACCTTGATCCCATAGACTCTGAACCCTCGCAGAGACTGACTCCTTGCCGGCCATGTGAGGCCAAATGCCTGGGCTGTCTTTCGAAGGGTTTGGAGTTTAGGGGTTCGGGTTTAGGGACTTTGAACAAGGTTCCCCAAAGAGTGGTTCGGAGCTGGAGTACAACGGCCTGCTGACAGGGTCCTAAATTCTTTCTTTTGCGATTTTGCTGCCGGCGCAACCTCACGAGCCCTGATGGGCGACGATGCCGAACGGCTTCTGTTGTAGTTTCAGCAAGTCGAAGACTGCTCGACGAGCTGCCCGTGTTTGACTTGTTCGAGGCTTTTTCGTCTGCGGTCGCACAAGCGCATGCTGCCAGCGATGATTTCCTGTACAACCGGTATGAGGCCGCATTGATCCATCAATGTCGTGGCAACATCCAGGACTCCAATCAAGTAGGCCGCCGCGATTGTGTGTGCAATGGACTGAATCCAGCAAATGGGCTTGTGGACGACTTGCCGGAGCCAGCCAAGTTGTGCTACACCTTACGGCTCTGAAATGGAAGCAAAGAAATCCCACAGCATCCAGCCATCCTTAGAATTTCGTAGAGGGTAGTCCGAGACGATGGCGGACATGAGTTCCGAAATAGACCTTAAACTAGCCCTAAACGCTAGGAACTAAGGGTTGGCCCTGCGACCTTTTGTTACAAACTCCGGATATTTGACACACTTGCATAGACCATGAACTGTAAGATCCTTACTGTTCACATACAAGGTGCCATTACGGGAACCCACTATTTAGAGACTTTCAACACCGAGAGATCCGCTTCTCTGCACCCTGAACCCGAAACCTTGCATTAAGCCCTAAACCAAAAACTGCTAAACCCAAAATTAAACCCAACGCTATGCCCCTAAACCCAAAATCCTAAACTAAACTCTAAATCCTAAACCCCAAGTGCCAAGTCCTGGACCCTAAACCCCTAAACCCTGCAGCCAACCTGGCCAGGGATTCTTAGTGGCTTTCAGCGCTAAGGGCATTGTAGGGCAGGGCCTTAGGTACAGATCAAGACGCTCCAGTCGCCCCTGGCGGCTGTCGGGTTCGAGACAGTCGGAAGAAATAGCTTCCATTGGTCTGGCTCCTGGAGAAGGCTACTTTAAGGCTTCCGAAAAGGAGCCTTAAAGCTATAAGGGTTCTTTTAAGGGTTGTTCTATATAAGGCTTGAATATGACTTCAGGGTTTAGGGCTTTTAGTATAGCTCCTAGGATTGGAGAGAGGGGGTATGGGCAAGAATGAAAGGGTTTACTGTTCATGGGTTCTCGTGCTGGCTTAGGTGTTGGGGGTCTAGGGTTTAAAGAGACTTAGTCTTAGTTTGGGGGGTTCTGTATTGAGCCCTGCAGGTCCCCTAAGCGATCAGGCCCCAGACCCCACAACCCAAACTCCGGAAAATCTGAAAGCCCAGCACCTGACAACGCCAAGTTAGAGGTTCATAAACGTTCAGGCTTCTGCGACAAAACTTCGGAGCATGTGCTTCTCAAGGGCTCAAGCAATCGCATCTGGTTTGCAGCAGCACCGCGTGCGGGACCCGCGATCATACATTTCGGACAGAAACTGGGATCTCGCAGCGCGGGCAGGTGTTGCGAACGGCTGTTCCGTCGACTACGGACCTTGGGAGCCCAATACCCCTTGACTAAGGAATACCTGTGGCCGGAAAAACCGACCTCTTTAGGGTTCCTTATTATGGTTTCTATATATAATTTCTTAAAAAGGTCGGTTTGGGGGGCCAAAGGTATACCTTACATCATAATATTCAGCCCTGTATAGTTTAAGGTAAGGGGTATTGGGATCTCTGGGGGGTAGCCGTGGCACCACTTCCAGCCATGGTGGGAATGCAAAAGGGTTTAGGGTTTAGGGATTATAGGGTTTAAGGGTTTAGGGATTATACAGGGGCTTACAGTAGGGTTTATATAGGGTTTAGGGGTGCTGGTAATCATGCTCGTTTTTGACAGTAAAGCCTGAAATATAGCCCCTTCGAGGCTGAAGGCCTCGAACCGAAAGCCTCACACAGTGATCTCACTCTCAATGTTAAGGGTTTAAGGGTTTAGGGTTTATCTATAGGGTTCAAGGTTTGGTTTTGTTTTTTAAGGTTTGGTTTAGGGGTTTCGGGGGTTTAAGGTTTCCGGGTTTAGGGCTTAGGACCTGAACCTTGCAACCCTGCAATCCGACAACTTGGAGGGCTAGGGTTTAGGGCTTAACCTGGTCTTAGCCAACAATACAAGAGCCTTCGCAGCAAAGAGCGGCAACGCCTGGCACGACTACAGCTCAAGGCTCAAGAGTGGCCTCCATCTTAAACCGCACCTCTAGCCGCCAGCCCCATAAACTACGCAGCAGTAGACTGTGATCCCCTGACTATCGGTATATCCCGAAAATGACGCAATTGCAACCTCAAGCAAGCCCTATGCAACAGGATGCTGTAAGCTCGTGAACCCTTAAACTTTACATGCCCTAGGCCCTAAACTCTAGACCCTATAAACTCTGCAGGCCCTGTCAAACCTGGAAACCGTAGAAGCCAGAAGCCCTAGACAAGGTGGATCATGTTGGACTTCAACGTACCACAAGTGGTAAGCTCCAATATCAGGCATTTATTATCTGCCTCCATTGCATGGCCGAGCATTGCTACAATGTGTGGATGCCGGAGCTTTCGGAGCGCATTCAATTCCACATAGACGTCACAGGAACCGGGCCGGAACACTTTTACAGCAACTGGCGTGCCTTCAACCGTACAAGCTCGGAAAACGCGAGCCTGACCCCCTTCGCCCAGCAGATTCACTTCGCTGAAGTTGCCAGTTGCTGCACGTAGGTAAGCAGCATCAAATCCATGACTCTGCGAAGCTTCACCAACATGTGCTCCATGCGAATCCGTTTGAACGGCTTCCTCTGCAGCAAGGTGAGAGCCTGCACATGAAGCTAAGCAGGGCTTTGAATCAAGGAAGTCCTGTTTGCGACTACATGAACAGGAGGCAGCCGGAACCGGACCCGCATCCTTATAAGCGGTAAACCCTACAGCCTAAACCCCACACTATTCCTCGAAAAGTTGCATGGGATATTATAGATAACCTCTAAACACCAACCCCTAAACCCGTAACCCCTAAACCCTGTCAACCCTAAAGCCCCAAACCCTAATCCCTCGTCCCCTCTCGTCCCTAAACCCTAAACATCCCTAAACCCTACCTTATAGACCTCTTTAAAAGAATTCCTAAAGGAATCCTAAACCCTAAACCCCTAAACGGCCATAAACCCTAAAGGAACCCCTTAAAGGAACCCTCGCAGCGACCTGCTGGAGTTGCCCAGGCTCCGGGATTTCTATGGGCGCAGCCTGGGATTAGCTGCTTGGGGCTCAGGGTAGAGAAGCCCCAATTAGGGTTTAGGGGTTTAGGGTTTAGGGGTTTAGGGGTTTAGGGGGTGTAGGGGGTTTAGGGTTTAGGGGGTTTAGGGGTTTAGGGTTTAGGGTTTAGGGGCTAGGGTTTTGCAGGGTCAAGGGTTCAGGGTTTAGGGATGAGGGTTTAGGCATTTGGGTTTAGGGTTGGGGTTCACGTTGCAGGATTTACGGTTTTGGGGCTTATAGGATTTATTGGTTTTGCAGGGTCAGAGTTTAGGGTTTGGGGTTTCGGGTCTGAGGCTAGGAGGGTTTTTGAGGTAGAGGTAAATGCACAGCAGGCAGGGAAACTGCTCTTGCACCTACCCTTGGTCCACTCAAACCTAAAGACCTCAAGGCTTAATTTAAACTTTATGGCTTACAAGATCTGGGGTCCATGGTTCGGCGACGCCGCGCTGGCCACATAGATTCTCAATAAGTTTTCTTGATATGTATATATATATATATATAATTATACATGCTCTGTTATATATGTATATATGTTCTTTTATATATAGATATATACATATACATATATATATATATATAATTATATATATATAGATAGATAGATCTCCTGCTTTCTACCCCTGAAGCCTGCGTTTCGACACGGCCAACCAAAGCCATACATACGTACATACATACATACATACATATGTATATATATATATATGTATGTATATGTACATGTACATGTACATGTACATGTACATGTATATGTATATGTATATGTATATGTATGTGTATATGTATATGCAAATGTATATGTATATGTATATGTATATATATATATATATACACTGATATCGATATTGATATTCCACAGCCATAGAGATAGACAGACGGACGGACAGACAGACTTTCCGACCGACAGACAGCAAAAAGAGATAGATAGATAAATAGATCGATCGATAGCTAGGTAGGTAGACAGACAGCGAGACAGCGAGATAGACACAGAGACAGACTAGAGATAGTGATGGAGACAGACATACGCATGGAGACAGGGTAGAGTCATATATATATATAGAGAGAGAGAGAGACAGAGAGACAGAGAACCAAACAACAAAAAAGGAGAAAGTTCTTCATGGCCAAGGGCCATGATACCGGCTTCTTATGGTTTAGGGTTTGGGGGTTTAGGATGGTTTAGGGGTTGAGGGTATAGGGTGAAAGGATTTAAGGGTTGAGGGTTTAAGGTTTTTCAGGCCCAACTGAGGGGCCGAGTTGGCGAAGTACTGTCGATGGACAAAATCCTGCATGACCCTAAGGACCCTTAACTATGGGAATTATGGTATATTCCTTATAATGGGTAATGCAGGATTTTGTCCATCAACCGTAGTATGTAACTACTTTGGCCCCAAAGTACCTATATAGGGACTACTTTAAGGCCAAAGTATATGCTGGTTGGGCACATGGAGCCTTAGGGGAAGCCGTGCACCCTCATAATGTCATACCCTCAGAGGAAGACTCAAAAACCAGAATCCTAAGCCATGAAGATCCAATCCGAAACAGCAACCGACAAAACAAGTCCTAAACAATAAACTCACAACCTCCAACCCCCAAACCAATACACCGCAAACTTAATAGAGGCTAAGTACATAAACAATCAACAAACAACTAAAAACAAAATCCTCTCCGAAGGATGAGGTCCTGAAGCTCAAAGAAGGAACACCCATAACTTAGGGCGTCCGAAACACTTTAAGGGCTGCTGTCTGTGACTACAAAAAGGGTACTATAGGCTACTGCAATGAGAGTACTATACTGGTACTATTGATTTCTTCTGGAGTTCTGGGCTTAAGTTCTATGAGGCTTGGCTCATATCCACACAGATAGAGGATCCAGTCAGCATCAAAAAGCCGGAAGAGTCGTACATGAAAACAGTCCAACAAGTGTAACAAGTGTACATGTCTTAGTATTTTGGACAACTCGGTTTGTGTGTGCTGAGTTCTATACGACGTTGAAAGTGCATGGTGTCAACTGAACATAGCATGGCCACGCATCCCAACCCCCAGCTCTATGGCCAGCGGCCAAAGGCAAACATTTGGTTCCAAGATTGTGGGGTTTTCGTTTGGTCTGAGGGATGTCTGCCAGAATGCAGAGACGCAAGTTCGTCCCATGAATGTCTTGCCAACCTACATCTGAAAACGAAGGCCCAATGCCTGCCCCTGTTCCCAGATCTTATGCCCAGGAGCCCTCAAAACCTTTTTGCCATAAGCTCTGATTGCAGATGTTCAACCCAGAGCCCTGAACACAAGCTCTGACCATTCACGCTGACTCCTCAAGGATTTCATTGCTGTCCAGCGGCAGGGACCACTGCCCCGCCCCAAGTCATATTCCAACTGTAGTTGGGAAAGGCGGCTTTTGATCTGCTTGAACTTAAACAGAAGAATGCTGCTTGGATGGCTAAACAGAAGAATGCTGCTTTGATGGCGGACCACTTGGCCACTAGCATTCACCTGAAAACCTCACAGTGCCTGGTTGCTCCGGCGGCTGCAAGAAACACAATATTTACGACCCAAGTCCGAAAAAAGTTGGTGTGCGTCCTCCCATGAGGCTTAAATCCTAGGTCCTCACTAAAATGGCCATGCACCGATGGACCGTGGGAAAGAACTCTGTCTTGAGCCGGTCTAGTCCTGCAGAGATGGAAATTCAGAAGCAACACAGCCGGAATGGCATGTAGCCGTTAGTAGATGGGATAGATGGGTAAGCGAAGCCTGACAAGTAAAAGCAGTCTGCGGGGCCCTGAGCCAGACAGTTCTAAAGCCTCACAGCCTCGCAGAGCCGACCAAGCAACCCTACGCAACTCTGCAGGGGTAGTTAAAAGTAGGGTTATAAGGAGGGTAACTATACTTATAACCCATATTAGGGGACTTATAACCCTACTTATCACTACGCTAAAAAACCCCATAAAACCCTACAGAATGCTGTAAAACCCTTAAAGGAACCCCTATAACCCTACTTATAACTACCCCTGAACCTCCAAGTACGCAACCCTACGCAACCCTAAACCTGCTTCTCCCATAGGGACTGCTGGGATTGGTGCAACTCTGCGACAGCAGAATGGATGGCATTGCTGCCCAAAGGCCTAAAGGTGCCTTTAAGGGTCGTCCTTATAAGGGCTGGATTTAGGGTTTAGGGTGCGGGCCTGCAGGTAAAGCCATGCCGCAAAGCGATCACCCAAATAAAGAGTCCGAATGTTAACTAGGACTGCTCCTAGTACATCTCCATTGTTACATATGTCGTTGTTGCGCGGTGTTGGGTTGACATGTCTGGAATTGGTGGGCTCTCACCCTATTATAAGGATCATTCTCCTGTGCAAGGGAAAGTGCATATACACGGCAAAATAAAGTCATTCCGCGCGATGGCATCCAACTTATAACGGCTACCCTAGGTCTTTCTCATGACTGTGGTTGTTTTATGCTTTCACCTTCTTAGGGGCTGAGCACTCTAGCTCAAACAAAGTTAACGTTTTCAATTATGGTAGGTACCCGGTTGATATAAATTATATATAAACCCCAGAAAGTTAAAGGTTAGCTACTCAGCTACGAAGAGGTATATATGATCTTCTATAGTACCCGTCTACTACCTTTCTAGGTCCCTTAAAGGAACCCCTTTAATAGCACCCTCCCTATTACGTACTCAGCTGCTAAGCTTTAGTTGCCAGAAGGACCACCAATCCAACCCCAGTCGCCACGGCCTCCCGCCGGCCAGTCGATCAGCTGCTCTTCTATGCTAAGGAATTCAGCTCAAGTTACCATAATAGGGATCTATGATCTGTAGTAAACAATATGGTTTCTGTATTATGTTAACTTGAACTGAATCCCTTAACCACAGCCCAGTAAGGCTTCGGGCTTGGGAGTCAGCGAGTTGATGGGATCGGTGGAGGGGGGAGGGGGGTGGCGGTTCATTGTCCACGGGTTCGGGCGCAGGGCTGATAAACTTGATTACGACCTGGTTGTGTTCAGAGTTTAGTGCTGTGTAGTGCTCTAGATTGTGTACTTTGCGNGGGGAGGGGGGTGGCGGTTCATTGTCCACGGGTTCGGGCGCAGGGCTGATAAACTTGATTACGACCTGGTTGTGTTCAGAGTTTAGTGCTGTGTAGTGCTCTAGATTGTGTACTTTGCGATTAGAAGGCACGCGGGCGAAGGAGATCGGAACACGAAGCCCAAATCTGTCAGGAACTGTCTTTGAAGAGATCGGACCATTTGGTCGGAACTGACAATCGTCGTCTCGCAGATCAGGGTGATGTAGGAGGACAACGGCTTAGCGCTTAGGGTCGCACGTCTTGTTTTGGGTTGCGTGCCCAAGCAACGCAGGATATCATTTGGAATGGTCTAAACCCTAAACCCTAAACCGTGGGGTCGCACCTGTCCTGTTTGCTTCAAGCGTTGCTGAAAGCCAAAGGGCGCTGCAGAATTTCCTCTTCAGCTCAGGGTTGACATAGGCTGTTAGGTGCAGGAAGCAAGGCGTGCAATTTAGGGAGCAATAATTACCACGACTTTCCTTATAAAGGGCTCTAAATATGCTTATACCCCAGAACTCTATTCCGAGGCTCAAGGCTCCTGCATCATAGAACCCCTATCTAGCTAACATACCCGGTTTAAGGTTTAGGGTTTAGGGTTTAGGGGTTTAGGGGTTTAGGGTTTAGGAGTTTAGGGGTTTAGGGTTTAGGGCTATTCCAACATCATTGTGTCATTGAACCCCAGTGCTTATTGAACTTTTACTAGAGTAAGCCTTTGCAGAACCCCCTACATTCGGCTCTCGTACGCACCACACAAATTGTTGCTCCCAAGTTTACTGTCAAGGCTAGCTACGGCACGTTTTGGGGCTTTAGGCTTTGAAGGCTTACGCTAAGGGTCCATGTGCCCAAATAGTATATACATCGGCCTTAAAGTAGTCCCTACATACGTACATTTTCCCAAAGTATATACTGTTTGGGTACATGGACCCTTAGGGTTAATTAGGGTCTAAGGATTTTAGGGCGAATGCTCGAGCACTGACCTCGAAACCTGGCCATCCACAGCACTCTACTTCGAAGCAAGACCTGTAAAGAAATCTCAAACCCTGAACGATGGGTTGAGGGTGTTGGTGTTCGGGGTTTAGGGTTAGGTTGATTGAAGCCTAACCCTGAACTAAGGACGATCGCACCCCCCCCCGTACTCAACATCTCAGGCTAACCCGAGTCCGCAAACAGTAGCGAGCTGTAAACCTCAAAACAAAACGCAACCCTAAACCGTTAACCCAAGACCGGAAACTTTGTTGTAGCACCCCGGACCGCACTGACGAAACCCCACCCACTCCGAAAGGACAAAGAAAACCCAGAACAGTCATACAACCCCAACATGAACACCGAGGTGGACCGCTCCATCTCCCCCCTCTCCAATAAACGTCATCTACTTTTGATACAGTCATGTGGAAAGCGCTATGAAGCCCCTCTTCTGCAGGCTCTTTTGCATATAAGGGTTCTCACAACCCTAAAATGAGCAAGCTCAAAACCCGACACTACAAGCCGAAGACATGGAGCTATGCACATGTATCTCTGTATGTAGGTATGTATGTGCGTACGTACATGCGTATGTATGTAAATGTATGTATGTAAGTATGAATATGGTAGACCATACATAAAACATGAGCTGTAGAAATATAAACTATGCTGACTGAAAATGTCTGTAGCTGTTTACCCTGAAAGACCCCAGAATGCGATTTCGAGCTCTTTCCACGATCTCAGCGTATGCTGGTGGGCCGGGGACGCCGCGGCCTCCAATGGTTTACAGTTTAAAGTCTAAGGTGTGCTGCTTATGGGGGTTTTGGGCTTGCGGTGCCGGGTTTAAGGCAGGGTCTTGGACCGCGCTGAAGGGTTTGGGCGATACCCTTAGGCCCCAAAGTAGTTCCTTTTTGGGATTACCTTATAGAATTCTAAATATGAAGCCCAAAAAGGAACTACTTTGGGGCCTATGGGTAAGCTTTAGGGCTCAAGATTTATCGGGTTTTGGGCGGTCGGGCTGCTGGCCCGAAGAACTTGACGTTTAGGGTTTAGGGTTTAGGGTAGGTCACCTCCATCGGGGAGTCAATTTAAACTCGCAAAACCTTGGGAAAGTCCTCCACCTCAGCAATGAGCCAGATGCGAATGATTGAGATGTCTAGTTGCTACTTCTTCATGATCCGGGATACGAACGTCCAACCCAGAAGAATCCTATTACTAACAATAAGAAGAAATAGCAATTCCGACCCGGTATCATTAGGTAGCACCGCTTCTAGATACTAAGCCGAGCTTGGAACTCGAAGCATGGAACAAACAAACCCCCAACTCCACAGAAGTCCCTAAACCCTAAACCCCTAAGCTCTAAACCCCGAACGCGAAACCCTAAACTGTACAGCCTCGAAGGCCGCTTAAAAACAGAGAGTATAGGCCATGTAGGGTTCCTTGGAAGAAGCATTCCTCTATGTCTGTCTTGCGTTACCCTAGGGGTACATTATTTTCATTTCTGAAGCTCCCGCATGATAAACCTTAGCCCTCACAAACCCGAACACCCGCATCAATGCGTGGGACTCCTTTAAAATAGGCCTTGTCGTCAAGATTGAGATTTTTTCACAAGGTTCCCATATCATCTCCATGAATCATCAATAGAACTCAGACTCCCAAACCATACCCTAAGGCTCCATGTACCCATATAGTATATACTTAGGCCTTAAAGTACCCATATATGGGGACCCCTTTTAGGCTTAAGTACCTACTATAAAGGTACATGGAGCCTTTGGGATAGTGGGTCTAGCGTTTAGGGTTCAGGGCGAGAGTTTATTGAAGCCCCTAAGCCTAAATCATCAAAGTTTCCCAAGGCCCCAAAGCCCAAGCCCCAAATCCGTTACTCTCCTACTGATGCTCCCAAAAGATACTCATTCCGTAGCTCCGAGCCTACACACCAAGCACGGCTCCATACCCAGTCATATCTAGGCCCACGCCCGAAACCCTAGACAAGAACTAGAACCTAACCCTAAATCCTAACCCCTAAACCCTAAACCCCTACACCCCAAACCCTAAACCCTAGACCCTCAAACCTAACGAAACAATCCGTACAGGACCCTCTTGAGACGATAAAGAACTCCATACATAATGCCCCGTAGATCTGCATTGAAATTCCTAAACCATCCTAAACCCCTGAGCCCTGAACCCTCATTGATCTGAAACCCTCGAAAGACCAAAAACCCGAACTCACCCCTTTCAGATGCCCTGAACCCTAAACCCCAGCTGACCCCTAAACACCCTGAAAAGACACAGAGAAGCAAGAGAAGAGGCCTCGATTCGGTCTTAGCCAGGGCATCGGGATGCTGCGGACCATCGCTGGTCCAGCCACTCACCTAAAAGCTTACAGTAGAAGCCAGAAAGTTGGAAACCGGATTAAGGCCAAATAGTGCTGGAATTCCCTATACATTACTCTTATAGGATTGAGGCTATTGGGATTCCAACTTTTGGGCTTCTACTGTAGCGTGTTCTATTTCTCACGATCTAAATCTTAGTTTTTGAGTGTAAGATCTCCTTAAACTTCTGACTCTCTGCTTCTGATGACCTAATCTTGTTGTTTGTCGTTTTCGACGACCTGAACTTAAACTCATGCTTTCTGTTCTTCATTCGGCTTTTGTCCTTCGGATTTGCACTCCTTCTTCGGATGTGGGGTGGCTTAGTGTGTCGGTACGACAATACCTTAAATAGTAGGAACCTTATTATAAGCACCCCCAAATAAGGTAGCCCTAATTTTCGGAAACTCCCATATAGATGTCCTCGGTGTTTCCATGTGTTAACGGATGCGGCTCGAGGCAGCTCGGATTTAGAGTCCTAGGCGATAAGGTTAGAAAAATATCTTATTAAAAAATCCCAAACTCAGTAGGGCTTGGGGTTGGTGGTCGTAAGGTTTCAGGACTCACCGAAACTGCGCATTCTCGGTGACTGGGCCATGAAATAAAAATGTATATATTCAGTTTTCAATCCATGTGTATTCATAGTTTTACTTATACTCTGATACACATACACATAGGTGTTTGTACATACAGAGATGTACATATCTGGGCGTTTAGGATGTCACGTCCCTCCGAATATCCGACCAAACCTATAACACTGAACCGCCCCATCACAAAACCTCTAAGGATGATGCTGACCCCGCCACCCCTCAGACCCAAATCCCCAACCCCTGCAGAGTCCTGTTCAAGGACGAGAAAAAAACCCTTCGAGAATTGATTAGCTAAAAGAAGATTCTGGTATGCAAGCTACTACATGTCGGTAGGGACCAGGAAGGATGACTTTCTCTGGAAGTCCATGCACTCAAATAAATGCACTTTGGCCTGAAAGTGTCCCTAGACAGGTATATACTTTGGGGCCAAACAAAGTATACACTACTGTTGATGGACAAAATCCTGCATGACCCTAAGGACCCTAAACTATGGGAATTATGGTATATTCCTTATAATGGGTAATGCAGGATTTTGTCCATCAACAGTATTTGGGTACATGGACCCTGAGGCTTTTTGTATGAAGCATGTACTAGCAGTGCAGCAGGGAAGCAAGCCAAGCCAGCTTCTGCACCTGACCCGATGTGGGGTTCCGAGTTTCAGCGTGTCGGGGTACAAGTCTACAAGGAAGGAAGCCTGAGGGATAATATGGGCAAAAATATATAGGCTTCTATGTTAAGGGCCCACCCCGTAGTCCCAGCAACCTTGAAAGGCCCTGTTTTCCGCACGCCGGTTCCGTACATCACCAGAAGCCCGGAAAGAGCGTCCTCCGTCGGAATGTCTCATGGCCTAAACCCTAAACCCTAAGCCCCAACATAGCGAGGGAAAGCAAGTCCGAAAAAGCTGATCCACCACAAACACCCCCAAAACCCAGCAGACGGAACTACGCTTTGAACCCACAGCCCTATAAACCCTATTCCATCTCCGAGCCCTAATTCCTTTGATCCTCAAAATTACTAACTACTCTAAACTGGCAGTTTACCTAAACCTAAACCCTTAAACGCCAAACCCGAATGCCTGGCGCTCCACGGCGCTGGGCCCCTTTGCCGCACGCTGGCGTTCGAAGGCCACCTTGGACTGATAGACCTGGGATCTTCGGATCTTTAGCGATCCTTTACGGGTTCCTTTCAAGGGCTCCTCCAAGGGCTGCTCCATTGAGGGCTCCTTTAAGGGCTCCTCTAAGGGTTCCTTTAAGGGCTCCTTGAAGGGTTCCTTCTAGGGGGCTTAGAGGGTTTTTATTTAGGGGTTCAGTGTGCAAAGCTCTATATGGTGCAGGGCTTGGGGTTTAGGGTTTAGATCTTTCGGGGGTGTTGGATGTCGGGGTTTGTAGGGTTTACAGGGTTTGGGGCTTGGATCTAAAGAGGATTTTGGGATTAGGGTTTAGGGGTTTATAGGATTTGGCTTTCGGGCTTATATGGGCTTATGGGGTTTAGGATTCGGGATTTAGGATTCGGGATCCAGAACCTTGAGCCTTTGAACCCGAGATCAGCACTTCAAGCTTCAACAGGAACCTCAAGCCACTAACACCTATCCGTAACCCTGAACCCACCCACAGACCTCACAACCCAAGACCCTACAGTAGAAGCCCAAAAGTTGGAAACCCCATAGCCTCCATCCTTAAGAGTAATGTGTAGGGAATCCCAGCACTATTTGGCCTTAATCCGGTTTCCAACTTTTTGGACTTTACCATAATGCCCAACCCAGAATCCTAAGGATGATGATATAAAATCCTGCAATACTTTAATGACCCTAGACTAAGGGAATTATGGCACATCCTATTTATGGGTAATGCAGGATTTATACCATCAGCCGTAGCATCATGCGCATGTAACACTTCAAACGAAAATCTGATCGAACCAAAGCTGGCAAGTCGTCAAAGCCTAGGCGCGGTCCACAACATCGTAGGTAAGCACTATAGACACGATTTAGGGTTAGGGTTTAGGCAGACTATAGACCCCAACAGCCCCTAGACTGTGATTCCTGCATCTGTACGCTCTCAGACCCCCGAAGACGCAAACACATCAAATGAAGGCCCTCAAACCTCAAGCCCGTACTGCTGAACACCCCCCAATGCCCTGACCCCCGAAATTAACTGCACCTGACGACTCGAAGTCTTAGAGCAACAAACCCTACAACCCTAAACCGTCATGCTTGCAATCTGTGGCACACAACTCCGCGCCACGAGCTCGTCCATCCTTCCGCGAAGCTGGGAATGCATGTTATAGCCTAAGACTCCATGTACCCATATAGTAGGTACTTAGGCCTTAAAGGGGTCCCTATATGGGTACTTTAAGGCCTAAGTACCTACTATATGGGTACATGGAGCCTCTGTGGGATTTAAGGTTCCGGAGGCTTCAGCAGTGGAGGCTGGGGTTGCAACGTTAGGAGTTACGGGGCTCATGAGTAGGGGTTTATTAACCCAGAGGGTCCATATACACTACTATTATGGAATTAGGTCCCCAAAACCATAATGGGGATGGTCTTCTAGGGCCTAATTCCATAATAGTAGTGTATATGGACCCTCTGGGTAAGGGTGAAGGTAATGTAGGTGCCTGAAATATTAGATCATAATTTTTTGCCGGGATGCATGTATGTTTGTATTGAGGAACCCTAACATTTTGGGGAATTAATTCAGGCCCCTAAGTTATCCTCCAGTAGCACCCATGAGCGCCATGACTGTAATTGGCAGCACCATGGTCCGGTCCTGACCGTGAGAACCCGTAGCTACGTAGCTACGGGTCCGCACTATATTCACATGGATGTGAGAAGCCGCGGTATGAGAAAATGCACTAGCAAGAACTCTATCAACAGTCCTAGCAGTATGATGAGGCCCAAACTTCGGAAGAAAATCTCAGCTGTTGCCACCACTGCAACTTTGACTGCTGCTGCTACCCCAGCGATATCTACTGCTGGCTTTACGTAGAAACTAGAACATGATGAGGCTGCAGCTGCTGATGATGACGACGACAGTGAATCACGCGGTCTTAAACCGGTGAGTGCAACGATGCCGTGATAGTGATGCTTAGGCCTTCACCCGAAAGCAGTAGCCAGGAGCACACCAAGATGAACCTTGCCAAAAACTGCGCAGTCAAGTCGTGATTATGGTACTGTAAGCCCACAAACACGACAATGATAACTATCATGCTAAGAAGTCATATCTAACGACAAGACAAAGGCAATACATAGCTGGCACGTCCTGCGCCGGTCGTCTTCCCTGCAAGTTTGCATGCAAAGGGCTTGGTGTGTGCGTAATACAGCGGCCTTACTTATTCGCATATAGGTTTCTGGTGAATACTCTAGCATAACAGCACAGCAATGTGTTCTGCTCATTATTCAGTGATTCTGTACATAGTAATGTATGTTTTTTTGCATCGATGTAAAAAAACATACATTACTATGTACAGCCCTTTTATTAGGAGCTCATGTGACCGAGGATAAGCCGCTGGGCTACACGACATCCTGGGGCAGGGGGTCGCTTCTAGCTTCTGGTGTGCTCTGCTTTTGTCGGAACTGCAAGTAAACCGTAAAGCCTAAACCTTAAACATCGAAACTTTCAGTAACACGGCCAAAATGGAAGGCTGATAGCATGGAGAGCCAGGAACGAAGTGGAGGAAGGTGACGAACATTGAGATCTCTAAACAGCCCTGAAGCCCGGGTCGTAGAGGTTTTAGATTTTCGTGCCTAGGTCAAATCTGCCGAATGACGGGCTTGACACGACGAATAGGGCCAAATGTAACACGATCGAGCAACCTCTTGTGCAAACCTGCAGCCCGATAACCAACCCCAAAACCCTAAACCCCAAACCCTTAACTCCTAAACCCCAAACCCTAAACACCTAAACCCTTTAAACCCTAAACCAAAACCCTCAGGACATTGAGGCCTCGCCGCCACAATGCCCTCAACCCTGAATCCCCCATAGAAGTCTTATAAGACCCTTAGGGTTTAGGGTTTAGATTTTAGGGTTTAGGGTTTACCCTGAATCCCCGAAAGAAGACCCATTGAAACCCGCCTAGAGTGCGGCTACCAATCTCGGGGTCAGAAGCCCCCAGAACTGATTGGAAAATATCGGTCGCAAAAAGGTTTGTAGAGGGCTCCAAACCTTGAGAC
Organism: Symbiodinium sp. clade A Y106; assembly: GCA_003297005.1. Taxonomy (NCBI): domain Eukaryota; class Dinophyceae; order Suessiales; family Symbiodiniaceae; genus Symbiodinium; species Symbiodinium sp. clade A. Next base: position 80,686 of record BGNK01001128.1, on the reverse strand, counting down.
AAACAGCAATACCCAAAGGGTCCAAGTATCATTATGGTATATACTTATAGGGTATTTTGGGGGTCTAAGTATATACCATAATGATACTTGGACCCTTTGGGATACAAGAATCCCCGGCTCTTGAATCCTCCATCCGATAATTTTGCACCCTAGGCTTTCAACCCCAAAGCCTCATATGCCAAAAACCCGTTCAACAACAAGGCAAATGCAAATACACTGCGATTGAATTGCCTGTCGGACTGAACTTTAACCCTAAACGCTGAACCCTCAACCCTACACCCTAAAGCCTAGCCCTCAACCCTGCTTTACATGACTAAGGGCGGCTCCTGAGGACGTCCATCATGTGATGAAGCTTCCGTTGGTTCGCAACCCCCTGGCCCCACAAATCCAGGGTCTGCGGTAAGGGGGTTTGGGGGGTTAAGGGTTTGAGGGTTTGGGGTTGTTTTTTGCGGGTTTAAGGTTTAGGGGCTTTTGGGTGTAGGGTTTAGGATTCACGGTTTACAACTAGTGTAGTGAATTTCGACTGTGGCCCCCAAGCTCTAAGGGACTGCAGGAGCTGTGGGTTCAGAGAGAACAGCAGCTGCTGATGCAAGGCATGGAGTACAATTGGGTGAGGGCAGTCCGGATACTTCAGGTTTTTAATCAGCGCCTGTGGGTTGCTGTTCAGATTCCGGCAAAATCTTGGGATCTGTTCCCGCTCGTTGACGGAACAAGCCAAGTTGAGCAGCAATGTACATTGTAGTCCTTTCCACACTCCACTTCTAAACTGTGAACCCGGAACCCGTAATGCAGTCGGATGATGCTCAATTCCCGGGAGGGCCCAAATGCCATGCAATGCCTCGGGCCCCACCTGATCCCTAGATCAGAAAAGGTGAAGCCGACGACAATAGTCTATTGCGTATTTGCAGCTCAAGCCTCAAAGAGGCTAGGGGCATCGCAAGCTGCAGACAGTAGCTGACCCAACGAATGTTAGGGCTACAGGAATGAGTCGAAGTGTTCTATATTTGGTCTTGGAGGACGGCGGTTTTTGTTTTCGAAGATCTGGGCTTAGGGCTCGTAAAAAATTGGGCCGCGCATCCGCGAACAGGCCACACGAACCAGAAAGGCACCTTTGGCAACTTTGGCTCAAAGAAAGTGGGAAGCCTCAGCAACAGCTTTTGACATGCTTGGGGTTGAGGGAGGCTCTGCTACAGTTCTGTACTGTATGCACGGTGGTACGAGTACTCAAGGTGCAACTCCTTTCCAAACACTCCATAGGCCGGGCCCGTAAACTCCCCTTCAGATGCTAAACCCAAAGCCCCGAACCTTAAGTATCTTTAAACCGTAATTAAACACACTTTCCCCGGCTTTAAGCCCTCAGCCCAAAGCCGAGGGGCCGGAGATCTGCGAAACTGTCTGAAGCCTCCACAAAGAAGTCCTTAGCCGTCAAGTTCATAGGCAAGGCTCCAACTTTCAGATTCAATATGGTGGGCGTCCGAATCACTGGAACCCCCTAAACCCTAAACCGACTCCAACGCTAAGAGTCGTCAAGGCTGTTGGAGTCGTCGTAAGGCGACCGTTGCAGCCTGCGACGAAAGGTCTGTAGCAGGGCTCGGAACCTTGCTTTTTTGTCGGGCTTACGGGGTTTAGGGTTTAGGGTTTAGGGTATAGGGCTTGGGGTTCAGAAGCACGGGGTTATCTAAGGTTTTCGGGTTCTAGGATTTACGGCTTGGGCTGGGTGACTCGGGTTGAGGGTCATAAAAGGGCCTTAAGAACTAGAAGAGGGTTCGCTTACAGCTTTGAAGTCAAAATCCGGATCTCCAATGCCGGGAAAACAGCGTGCAACAGCAAGAGAGAGCGAGAGAGAGTGCACGTTTGCTGCTTCTAGAAGACAAGATATGGGCGTACACCGAACGAGACCTATAATATAGGGGGCCTAAACAATTACGAATACTAGTGTGGGGTTTCCTTATTATAATTATAGTATAATGGGCCCGGCCCAAACCCAATTCTAGTTATTCAGGCCCCTATATTAGACGCCTCGAGCCAATCAGCCTGCTCTGTTCTAGGGGGCTACCTCCGTAGCCTTACCCATAGGCCCCATAGTAGTTCCTTTTGGGGATTACCTTATGGGATGACATATGAACCCAAAAGGAACGACTATGGGGCCGATGGGGGTACCCTTGGAAATCCTAATTACACCACCGAAGACCCGAAAAGTTTCCACATCCACATGAAGACAGACAAGATCAGGCAAAAACAAGCCTCGAAAACCTCGGCATTGGCCGGCCCCCTCCCTGGACCCAAAACATCGACATGACTTGAATCTTGATAGTAACAACACCCCCCCCCAAGCAAAGTGTTAGGGGCATAAAAAAACCAAAAACAAATAAGCCCTTGTGAAATCCGATTTCACATTGTTAGTCCGGCTGCAATCGTTCTGTTTTGGCAACGGCTGCGACCATGATGATGCTAACAAGCATGTTCTCCGACAGCCGACAAACCCAACGCCATGAACCCAAAACCTGCAAGCCCTACCTATAGTCTCCATTGTACTTCCTTCTTTTGGTTTAACCAATTATAGTTTAAGGATGCTATATGTAAGGTAACCCAAAAAAGGAACTACAATGGAGACTATAGATGCAGATTGAAGTCCTGCTGAGCTCCAAACGGTCCAAAATGTAAATCTCCAAACCCAAAGTAACAAATCCCAAACCCAAAGCCCTACGCTCCATGTATATAAGACTGTTAGAAGGACCAAGAACAGAACCCCCATATGGAAGTCTGACCAGGGACTTCTCAACACCAAAAAGGATCGCGCCTGTACTCCATTGCCCGCTTGGGCGACTCCTGTGCAGTGCACATCAGAGGAGTCCATGCACTCAAAGCTACGGGTCAGGGTCGAGGTTGCGGGGTTAAGGTTTTGCGGGCGTCGGGGGGGGGGGGGNTTGGGGTGAGCGGTTGCAATAGAGTCCGTTCAAATTGAGAAGAATTGAGGATTTAAGGTTCGAGTGTGAAGGTCCGTGTTTTTGGAAAGTCTGGGGGTTGCGGGATACACTTGAAGGGCTTTCGAATTCGGGGAGCTCAGATTTCCGGATACAGCGCCTTTTAGATAATTACGTTCGTCCCCAATGAAACTCATATGCGGCTCCTTTCAAGGCCCGAGTGCAACACTGTCTAAATGCTGGGACTGAGTTGAATCTATCGTTCTTGAAGGGGGGTTCTGAGTTCACGAGTCACTGTAGGGCTTGGTGGCTTAGGGTTGAGGGCTTTAGGGTAAATAGGGCTTAGTTTATGCTATATAGGGGTTTAAGGAAGGCTTGAAGATGCAAATTGCTAGAATGGCACGGCAACTTCCCGTGCCGACAACACTCTCGCCCTCAACCCTGAAACCCTGAATGCCATCAGAAGTCGTCATCGCCTAAGCCCTAACCCTAACCTTCCGGATTGCAACATCCCGAAACCTCCAAACATCATTGCAGTAGCTCTGGACCCCCAAAACTTGTGAGGCCCGCATGGAACACGTGGGTTGGAGCACACAGGCCCTTATCTACAACCGTACAAAGTCCTACAGAACCCGTAAGCACACCCCCAGGAGTCCCTGCAAAAACCCTACAAATTGACAGAAACCCCACGAAACCCTACAAGCTGAAAGAAATCCTACAAAACCCTGCAATCTGAAAAAGAAATCTCACAATATTCTACAAAGAGCCCACAAGACTCCTTCTGCCCTGCCCTGGGCCTCTCCCCGATGTGCAGCCGCCGAGCGCGGTCGACGTCGGGGTCGGGAGCTGCTACCTTTTTTGTGGTGTTGAGCGGTTCATGCACCCTAAACCCTACCTGGACCCTTAGAAACCTACCTTTGTAGGGTTCCTTAATATGATTTCCTTACATAAGTCCTCAAAAGGGTAGGTTATTCGGGGTTTTTAGGTAAGCCCAAAATCCTCAACAGTAGCATGAGTATATCCAACATGTTTTTGTCTGATCTGCGTCTGCGGGTAGGTCTCAGGGTTTCGGGTTAAGACCTCAAGGTTTAGACAGTCTGGGGGTTTAGGGTTTAGGGTTAAAGAGTTTAGCTTTCGGGTCTCGGGAACTTCGAAGTAGCTAGGGAGGTTAGGCGTCTAGGGCGTAGGCTTGAGGCTTTGGGGTCTTCTCTACGGCCAGGCTGCAACCTAACAGTCTAGGAAATTATGAGTCGCGAGTAGATGACTTTTAACTTGGATTGCTTTACTGAGCAAGGGACAAAAACAACTTCGCCTAAACCCTAACCCACAAGCCTCTCCAACCAACACAATAACCCTCAACCCAAAACTCAAGACCAAAACCACGAAACCAACACATGCTGCGCTTACTAAGCACTACATCGCGGAGTCACGGGCGGCGCTGCCATGCCCAGAGAGATTATGTTCTGGGGGCGGATCACAACAGTACCGCGCCTGGCGGGGGCGGCGTGTGCAATCAACGGAGCAAAATGGGCTCAAGCTCAACTTTCTTCGGGTTGGCAGGGGGAGGAGGGGCCCATCCAGCTGGTGTGAATATATGTATTAATATGAATTGGTACAATTAAACTCTAGATTTGTCTCCGACAACTTGCTGCCTATCGTCAGAGCTGAATCTCAATCAAGCTCAAAAAACCCATGACCCCAACACCTGCGAACACAAACCCAAAGCCAACAGAGTTGCTTCCACCCTAAACCATAAACCATGAATCCCTATAAACCCTCAACCGTAAACCCGAAATCCCTAAACCCTGAACCCACCCTCTGTTCACCACCGGCCTTAGGACATAACTCACTGCTTGCTGCGTCGACATGCTTGGGAGTGGCGGCCTAGCGGTGGAAGCTGTCGAGCTTAATCATTTTAGGAACCTGATTTAAAAACCCGGGGTCTGTATTACATTATATGAATCCAGATATTTTGGTGCTATAGAGCCATGGGTTTTAAAAGGTTCTTTCTATGAGCCCTGATAAATTTTGGGTGATACGGTGGATGGACAAAATCCTGCATGACCCCCAACACGACAAGCATGTCATTGTCAGCAGTCGAGCTCCCCGAACCCCTCTAATTTCAACGTTGCCCGAATGGGTTGGTGATGCAGGATTTCGGTCATTCGCGCACATGCCTCTTCTAAGTGTTGCGAGGAGGCCAATTTTAAGATTCAGGTTTGGAAGGGATGACTGACATAAGAAAAGCGATGCAAGATTTCGTCCATCAGCAGTAGGGCCAGGGTTTCTATAATCGGGTTCCTAGATGGGGATTTTGGACTCACATAAAGCCTTGTAGACTCCTAATCAGACCTTCAAAGGGCCCCTGCTAGAACCTTTAAAGAAACTGAAACCGCCATCTCGGACAGCCCCACGGCCATAGGGAGACTCCGAGGACCCCACCCAGGCAAACCCGGAAGTATCTAGAGGTCTACTGCTTCCTTCGGGTTTAGGGTTTAGGGTTACTTAGGGTTTAGGGTTGAGGGTTTAGGGTTATTTAGGGTTATTTAGGGTTTAGGGTTTAGGGTTACTTGGGGTTTAGGGTAGGGCTTGGGGTTGAGGGTTTCGGGTTTACGGGTGAGGGTTTAGGGCTTACGGCAGGGCTTCGCTTTAGGGCTTTCGGGGTTTACGATTTAGGGCAGTTGTCAAAATTAGGGCTAAGGCTCAGGGTTTAGCGGATCGCAGGGGCCTAGAGCCCAGAAATAGTGCTTGCTTTGGGCAATGTGGAGCCACGGGGTATGTAGGTTCTGGGGTTCAGGTAGGCAAGCAGAAAATACTGATTGTTAGTTTCTCAAGTTTCCGGGACCTGTACGACGATAATCCCCGAAACCTAAGGCCTTGTCCCTCCAAGCAATCCGGAACCCAAACACCAAAAACGCATCACTACGTCACTGCGCCTCTATCTATCCCGATCCTGCTTGATAGCACAACGAAACCTAACCAGCTCTACATAACATGTCCTGGGACTTACACTAAGCGTCTAAACGACCTAATAAGTTTTAATACTCGGGTTTAGGAGAATAGTTTTCTAGCAAAGTGTTTGGGAGAGTGTATGATGGACGCTTAATTATGTTTAGGGCTAAGGACTTAGGGTTCAGGGTTTACAGGCCTGAAAGAGGAACTTAACATGCTCCGCCTACCCAACAACTGAGGTATTCGTGCTTAGGGTATGCGATCACTGCTGGCTTTGCGGTTAAGTCTTACCCTAAGGCTCCAAATAGCCCAAAGTAGGTACTATATATACACTTTAGCCACCAAAGTAGGTACCATTTGTATACTTGGAGCGCTAGGGTTAGGGTTTAGGAATTGTTAGGGTTTAGGGGTCCGGTCTACTAAGCCAGAGCTATGGATTCCCTCGGCATCCCAACACTTTCCCAAGCCCAACAGTCCCCACCAGCAATACTGGGAGCCTTAACAACCATAAGAGTACACCCTCGATATAGTCTAACCCTATTGAGAAGCTCTCAAGGAATATCATTGAAAATCACTCCGACCTTGTTGTTCTTTCTCTCTCTCCCTCTCTCTCTCTCTACACACACACACATATATATATATATATATACATACACACACACACATATATATATATATGCATATGCATAGACAGGTTTCGGTTGTCGCTGTACTTTCTATTTGTGTTATTGTACTTTTCTGTTTTGTTGCCGACCGCCTCAGCCTCGGGCGCTTCCTTGGCGTCCGGAGCAGACGGCGCGCGAGGCGTTCGCTCCTTTTAGGGGCATTCGTCGTTGAGCAAGTTAAACGTAGGGGCCTTAATACTCAGAGCAGCGTTTAGGGTTACTTTTTGGGGTTCAGGAGAGGGGCCTTACTTATTAGAATAGATTTTTAGGGCGCTAAGCAACCCTAAGAATAAGAATAGTAAGCATGTCGGCTTCTGTAGTAGGTGTGGGTTTTAAGTAAGGGTTAGGATGTTTCGGGCCGTAAATAGCTTTGGACACCCTACACCCCAACTCTGCCTGAAACAATACTTCGGCTAAGCAGCCGGGCACTAGGACCAAGAAGCTAGAGGGATTCAACAAATGCTGTAGTACTAGGAATTCTTGATTTGGGGAGTTCAGCATGGTCCGAGTGTTGAGGCTGGTCGAAAGCCTGACCATATGCTTTTTTGATGCAAAGACGGGATGCAGCTTTTTCCCAGAGTCGCATGCCTACTAGTCAGCTAACCTATGAAGTTGCATGGCATAAACAAAAAATGAAAAATGACAAATCATGGATCTAAGAAGATGGATGCTCAGAAACCTTGAGGTGAGCAGTATGGCGCCTGGGACTGTGACCCCTGCTGCCGTATATGTCCAACAGGAACATGCCCGAACGCAACATTCGGACCTAAACCCTAAACTCTAAATCTACTGGTGTACATCTCAATGACTTTGGCGCTTAACAAAATAGTCTTGGTAACAGTCATGCATGAGCGAGGAAGGATCTGCACACTACGTCACGATACACAATAAGGCCATACAGAAACGGATAACAACATAGCAATCTATGACGAGTAAAAACCAAAGCTGCTGAATCTCGGGGAACAACGCACCAACAACAACAAAAAAAACAAAAACAGCAACCGATGTCGGTGCTGTGCTGATGTGATTCTTGTACTGCTGGTGATTATGGCAGTTGTGCTAGCAGTACAGGTGCTTGATTCGAAGTATAACAAGCAGTGATGCTCCAGTCGGTCATGCTACGAGGAAGGCCGGAACTCCAACCCTTAACCCTAAACCCGAATTGCCAAACCCGACCCCAAAGCCTAAATCCTATAACTCCTAAACCCTACTTGAAGGGGCTTGGGACTTAGTAAGTCGGTTATAAGTAGGGTTATAATTAGGGTAACTCCATTTAGGGCACTTATAACTCTACTTATAACCTACTCACTAAGTCCCCTGCCCCTTCAAGTAACCCTGTGCAGCACTTACCCGTAGGGCCTGAGCTGCGCCCGTCGCATGCTCTGGCTCGGCCTCTTCGCCTTCGCTGGGTCCAAAGATGCTCGTGATCCTACCTTAACCCTGAAGAACCTAACTCTCTAGGGTTCCTTATTATGACTTCCTTATATAAGTCCCTAAAACGGTAGGTTCTTCAGGGTTGAGGTAAGGGTCCATGTACCCAAGTATCATACACCCACGGCCTTAAAGTCGCCCCTGCATAAGTGCATTGGAGCCAAAGTATGTGGGTATGTGTATGTGCCTATATATATATACGCATACTATTTAGGTACATGGACCCGTAGCCAAAGCTGCAGATGAGGGATTACGGTTGCAGGGCGTAGGGTTTAAGGTTAGAAGTGTGGGGTTCAGGAGGTTTAAGCTTTAAGTGCCAAGGTGCTTAAACCTAAAAATCACACACAACCTGAAGCACCTTAAGCCCGAAAAACTGAATTCTATTGAGCGATGTCTGGTTTTAGGGTTTAGGGGTTTACTCGTGTTCAGCTTTTCTTTTCCAGGCTGTTAGTGCCTGGTCGTTTCGCAGGCTGCGTCGGTTAAAAGTTTCCAGTGTCGCCATGAGCACGGCCTGAGGATTGAGTTTGAATGTTAGACTAGCCATGCCGGAACCATGACTTCACCGAAGTGTATTGACAATCATTCCCAAAGGGTCCAAGTATCATTATGGTATATACTTAGACCCCCAAAATACCCTATAAGTTTATACCATAATGATACTTGGACCCTTTGGGATTTAGGGGATGCGGACGCTGGGGTCGTGGTTAAGGATTAGGCGCCTGGCATGCAGCGTCCAGTGACGAGGCTAGCGGCTGTAGCTCCTAATTACCTGGGTTCCTGAGCAGCCTCTTTGCAATAAGGGTAGCCTTTTTGTTAATAAGGAGGCCCCAAAATAGAAAGGGCAAAAGGGTACTACTCCGGGACCTGGTAAGTAAAGATAAAGGTTGAGTTTCTGGAAAGACCCGTCCATTCCCCCCGGTGAGTCCGAGGGCCTTGACCGGTTGAGTCCTGGGCCTGCGCCGAGAGGATGGACACGTAGGGTCTGGGGTTTCCCCAAGGGTCCAAAGGACCCAATAATTAGGTACTCGGTTTTCGGATAGTAGTTATGTTGGTTAGGATTTTGGAGAGTATACGATTATTATGTACTTGGACCCTTGGGGTTTCGGGAGGGGAAATGCTGCCAGGTCCAGAGGTTGTTGGGACTTCAGCAGAATCTCTACATTATACTAGAATTATATGTAGAGTAGAAGGGGATGTTATTCACTCATTGCCCGAGCCCCTATACTAGAAGGCCTGATGCTCGTTGTGCTTGAAAGACCTTACAGTGAAGTACTGACTCGGATGTACAGTAGATGCTTCAACGTCCAGACGTATGCACGTGGAGGTTGGGGGCATGGGGCTTGATCTGGCCTTCAGGCGACGAGAAACTCGCTTTCAGATGAAGCGCGGATGTGGTTGGTGGGCTGCTGCCGGGGCAGTTCAGGAGAATCAAGCGTAAGTTCATGCCCCATGCCTTCGGGTACAGACTCAGGTTTGGCGTTAAGCTAGCCCAACCCATGCAGTGTTGAGCGTGTAATTGAAGCTGAACGGGTGAACTCGATTTTGGGCTTGCGGGACATTCAGCAGGAGGTTCCGCATCATAACGACATTCGACGGATGGAATGTGGCAGGGATTTGTATTTTCGAGCAGCTAGGGGTTCAAGACCTTTCACGACTCGATGCGCGGTGACGTTTATGAGCACAAAGCTCACCAGGAAATACATCCAAAACCCTGCTTTCTTCGATACAACGGAAAATGTCTACACAGAGCTCTAACGCTTCGGTTCGTAAGGATGTGATACAAGAACCAATGCAGAAACACTGTAATACGACAAGAACACTACATAGAGGCCGAAACGGGTGATTCTTTCGCTTGAGAACTGAATTCCCATATGAAATCTAAGAACATGTATCTTACGACTACAAGCCAGCACCCTGTATTTAGAACCCTATTCACTAAACCGCCTGAACCCCATGTGCAGACAGGAAGACCCCTGACAGAGCCTGTGCCGATTCGACCACCAGCAAAGCATCTTTGGCTCCCGCAGTGATGGTCGGCATGTGCCTGGCTCTGGGGCTTAGGTCTACCCATAGGCCCCAAAGTAGTTCCATTTTGGGGTTCATAGTTAGAATTCTATAAGGTAATCCCAAAAAGGAACTACTTTGGGGCCTATGGGTAGGGCTTTGGGCTCTCTTGATTCGTCTCAATACTACTGTCACTACGGCACGGGCATGGCGTGTTCTATGCCGATTCCTTCTTGGGACGTAACCACAGGTCTGGCTCAACTCTCAAACGACAGGGCTATGCTTCGAGGGACTTAGGAGCCCCATACCCATAGGCCTCAAAGTAGTTTAGAGCTTACGGCTTTAGGGTTTGGGGCTTCAGGGTTGGGAGGGTATAGGGTTTAGGGTTTAGGGGGGTTTAGGGTTTAGAGTTTATGGTACGGTTTGTAGACTATCCATAGGCCTCAAAGTAGTTCCTTTTTGGGATTACCTTATACAATTCTATTTATGAACCCCAACTACTTTGGGGCCTATGGGTAACCAAAACCCCTCAACTCCTTAAGTCCTGAACCCTAGCATACCAAACATCGTAGCGTGGAGCCAGGAAAGGAATGGACACTTAAACCCTCATTGCGAAAGTCCTCAGCCTCACGTTTGTTTCATTCATTATTTCAATTTCAATTTCATTCATTCATTCATTCATTCATATATTCCTCTCATTCCTTTCATTCATTCATTCATTCTTTCTTTCTTTCCATTCCATCCCATCCCATTCCATCAACTCATAGCAATCATTCATTGCCTCATCCATCCATCCATCCATCCATCCAGCCAGCCATCCAGCCATCCAGCCATCCAGCCATCCAGCCATCCAGCCATCCAGCCATCCAGCCATCCAGCCAGCCAAACAGCCATCCAGTCCAGCCATCCATGACTCCATGCCTACATTCCTCCATTCCTTCATTCCTGCATTCCTTCATGTCGTCATTCCTCCAGTTCTTCATTCCTGCCGTCCTTCCTTCCTTTCATTTCATGTTATTTATTTCATTCATTCATTAATTCATTCATTCGTTCATTAACACAAGAAGTGCGTCGACAAAATACTCTCAGAAAATCTCACATAAGATTCTCGCGTAATTAAACATCCGCGAAATTTCCTGCTAGCACGAACAGGATAAACATCCATAAGCACATGTCCCAGAAAACAATCCAGTAAGCCAGTAAACACACACGCTCTACTTGTTGGCGTTCGACAATCAGCCTCCGCAGCTGTTCGAGGACGGCTTGATCCGTCGCGCCGGAGAGGTCAGGAAGGTGCTCCTTGATACAGCAGCCTTGCGTTTGTAGTGGTCGCCATACAAAGGCAACTAAACAAATGCATTGTTTATAGCGATTTGGGCGTCTCTAAGGGACCCAGTTGCTGTCTATGTTGATCGCTGTTCTGCCTAGTTGTAACGCGAATATGCAGCTTGGGCTTGGGGAGTTCTTGGATTTCCGGACTTCTGACGCATTGCCGATCGCAGAAAAAGACTTCAGCAGCCATGCTGAAGGCTTTAGGCTCCAAGAATTTTTCCTGCAATCAGGGAGCATATGGAGCCAACCGGAATTCGGGGTGTTGTATCCATGTTGAAGAACCGAAGCACAGCTGCAAATGTTGGGTCCGAAACTGACTGCGACAATGACGCGAAGTCGGCCAGCGTTCATTAGGTGTATCACGGCTTCTGGGAGCACAAAACCCAAACCCTAAACTGAACCCCATAAGCCCCCCCGAATCTGAACACGTAGTCGCTCAAGCGCCCGCAATGGGATCTACCAATCTACCCTAAACCCTAAACCCCTAAATCCTAAACCCTAAACCCCTAAACCCCCACCCTAAACTACCAAGAACGGTTCTGAGCCTGAAGCCCCCTCACCGGACCTCCCAGAGACTAGACCTTACATTTTAGTAGGATCCCTACTATGATTCAAGGAGTATTCGTTAATGAAGAGATATCCCTGAATTAAGGAATAGACCTTACATTTTAGTAGGATCCCTAATACGATTCAAGGAGTATATTCGTTAATGAAGGGATATTGAAGCCTCTTGGCTTGGTATCCTAAACCTACTGTCGCCATAAGTTCCAAACTCGAAGTTCGGAAGCATCGATCAAACATCTAGCCCATGCTAAACCTCAAGCTCAAGTTACGTCCTCAACCGAGGGTTCTTGGGCATGTTATAGTAACTTCGCAAGAACACATGGACTTCATAAAAGCTGCTATGTATTACTTCCAAATTCCCCGAGCATGCCTGGCTTTCGAAGGCCGTGGGCTGCAGCTGAAGCCACGGCTTTGCAGCAAGGGTAGACCAGCATTCCTTCATTGAGGACCTTCGTGTTTAGGATCCCAGCTTGACTGGGACCTTCCAGGTGAGCAATACCTAAGTAATGTATGGGCCTTAAGAATTAGAATAGGGTTTGGGTGGTGTATTATGCTATAATTATAATAAGGAACCCCCCGAAACCCTATTCTAATTATTCAGGCCCCTACATTCGGACTGCACCTATGATCCAATGGCGACCCTTTTGGATGAGGTCAACTTACGAACTAAAGAGGCCTTAAGGCTCAGGGGCGCCAGTTCTGCCTGACTGGGTATGCTTGTGAGTCCTTGCTGCTAACATGGTCTTGGGGCTGAGTCTGATGGTGCGCAACCCTAAACCCTAAATCATAAACCCTAAACCCAAGGTCCCTTGGACTGTTAGCCCTCAGCAGGGGCCCGTACCTACTAAACGCTTAATCAAAACACCCGCGCAACCAAAATCGCTGACAACTCCTGCACGGTCTTGAAGCCTATAAACCTGTGCTACCCTAATCACTCCAGTTCTAAGTCCTGATAGCTCTACAACCCTGAAAAACAAGAACACATAACCCCAAACCATAAACCCTAAGCCCAAAACATAAGCCCTTCAGCTGGCAAAGCGGCTGGTTCATGTGGATGGTACCGGCAGTCAGCAAGCTCGAGGCCTTTGGTCTCCGAGGAATCCAAAAGTCTGAGCGGGGTCCTTAATAATTGGAGTAGGGTTTTGGGGCATGTTGTAGCAGAAGTCGTGAAGTATGTCAAAGAGCCCTAAGGAAGAAGATTAGTGATCAGTCGGGCTTCGGTAGCATCGGTAGGGCTTTGTTCTTCGAACTTAAGCCGGCGGGCCTAGGGTTCGAACATTTTCGAGTTGTGCGGTTTAGGGCCTTAGGGGTTCGGGGGGTCAGGGCCCGCGAATCTCTTCTGCCACCCCTACTGGACTATGCTCCGCATCCTGCAGCTGTTCTGTTCCTGCCGCACATTACTCTTCACGTGTTGAATCATACTCCATCTTGCTGTCGGTAGGTAGGTTCAATTCCATGGGAGGGTAGTGCAGCTCTCTAGCTTGTCTGTCTGTGTAAGGTTCATCGGCTTAGGTTCCATGGTTTAGGGTTCAACAGACGGGTCGACTGGCCGAACCATCTGTGTGATTCGTACACGCTTTCGGTGAACTCAGGTATAACGACAGAAAACCTGATGTTTCGTACACCCGGACACTTGTTGGGGGAAAACCCTGAAAGCTCTAAGCCCTGTAGGCCCTAGTTGGGAGCTTCCGAAAATTAAGCGGTACCTTATTTGGGGGTCCTTGTAATAAGGATCCTACTATTTAGGGTACTATATTGGGGCCCCCGGTTTTCGGAAACTCCCACTTATAAACCCTACGAGCCCGAAGCCCCAAAGGCTCTGGACCCTCAAAGCCCAGAGCCCGAACTTTCTCTAGGGTTTAGGGTCTAGGGTTTAGGATGCCTAATTCGACCTAGACGCCGCAGAACTGGCTTTTGCAGGTAGCGCACTGGAAGTGCTGCAGCCTTCAGCACAGTGTTTATAGTATATTTTCTACCTTAATTAATAAAGAACCCCCAAAATAGTGTAGGTAATACTACATAAGGCCCCACTAGAACCCTAACCCTAAACCCTAAACCCCTATAGTACCCTTAAAGGGCTGAGGGCTTGCGTGGCTTCGAGCCTCCGAGGTTTCGGGCTTCGGGTCACGAGGGTTGGGCCTCAGTTTGGGGTTTCTGGTGTAAGGGCTTAGGGGTTTAGGGGTTTAGGGTTTAGGGTTTAGGGGTTTAGGGGTTTAGGGTTTAGGGGTTTAGGGGTTTAGGGTGCTAGGGGTTTAGGGGTTTAGGGTTTAGGGTTTTAGGGGTTTAGGGTTTTAAGCGTTTACGCTGTAGGGTTGTAAGGGTTAAGCTTAGGGGTTTAGAATCAAATCTAAGGGTGTTGGGTTCAAGCGATAGAGAGCTCTGGGAACGATACATGATGTTAGAAAACGTACGAAGGCCAAGCACAGAGAGGTAGTTCTCTGAGAGGCTCCGGGGTACGAGTAGAGTTGTTGCAGCCTGCCGACATGAGGTGTTACAGTCGACCTTCGATCATAAATCCTCAACCCCAACTGACTGGGCCTCACCCTGAACCATAAACCCTTCTAAACCCTAAACCCTACAAACGATCCTCACCCCACAGACTTCCCGTCGAAATGGACTGATGGATTGATGACCCTGGCCCCATCAACTCAGCGGCTCAAGCTCCGCAGGTGAAACTTGAAGCTAGGGCTGGGACGAGGAATCCTCATATGCGACTTTCAGAAGATAAGAGACAGAAGTAAAGAACCTTTTCAATCCCAGGATCAAAACCCTGCTAAGCCATACAAAACACTTGTAAAGCCTGTTAAAAGCCTTACCAAAAACCTCGGTCTTTTAATAAGGAAGTCCAGCTTCGACGCGTGGCCCAGCAGGCGGGGGCGGCGGCTGCTGGGTTCTTGCTACCATAATAAAGAAACCATATTATGTACTATAGATTCCTATTATGGCAACTTAAACTAAATTCCTTATCAAGAACCAATAAACCCTGAATCCTAAACCCTAAACACTAAACCCTAAATTCCTCAACCCAACAAACCCTAAACTCCTTAACAAGAGCCCCGTTTGTGCAGCAAGAAGGCCGTGCCCAGACCTTCCAGTACAGATCGGCCCAAGACCGTCCTCGCTGTATGGCAAAGCTTAGGGTTTAGGGACTTAGGGTTTTAGAGTTTAGGGTTTGGGTTTTAGAGTTTAGGGTTTGGGTTTTAGAGTTTAGGGTTTAGGGTTTGGGTTTTAGAGTTTAGGGTTTAGGGTTTAGGGCCTAGGGTTTAGGGTTTCGGGTCTTAGGGTCTAGGGGTTTGGGGTTTAGGGTCTCAGGGTCGGGCATAGGGTTTGGGGTTTAGGGGTCTTAGGGTTTACCTCGACCCCGAATAAGCTATCCTTTTCAGCATTTATGAGGGTTGGGTGTAGGATTTGGCGGTTTAGGGCAGTGTCTTTGGCAGAACTTGGGGTTTGGCAAGCCACCTGTTGAAGGATGTATGTTAATATGGAAGTCATACTAGGAAGCCTTAAACAGGAAGGGGTTCTAGGGTGCAGGTAGGGATTAGGGTCTAGGGGTTTAGGGTCTGAATCAGAGTCCATAGGGTTTAGTTGCGGATTTGGGGGGGTTTAGGTTTTACAACACATCCATAAGCCTAACACCAAAGGGGTCTGGACGCACAACCTACAAAACCTTAAGGCAAAAAGACGCAATAAACGCCTACAGTACAAAAGCAGAAGATAATCACGTAAAGCCATTCACATGGGAGATTGTTTGCGATTGTTGAAGTGGTGTTTCTGCTGCTTCGGAGTCATTGTTCAGGTGGTGTTGTTGAGGTGGCGTTTCTGTTGCTTCGGGGTGATTGTTCAGGTGGTGTGTCCGTTGCTTCGGGGTGATTGTTTAGGTGGCGTTTCTATTGCTTTGGGGTGATTGTGTGGGTGATGATTCTGTTGCTTCGCCTGTCTAGGTGTTGTTTCTTTTGCTTCCGGGGTGATTGTTAGAGTGGTGTTTTTGTTGTTAGAGTGGTGGTTTTGGTCGAAATGTTAATTTACACCAACACCGTCTGGGGCGACCTTGGACTCAGGGCTTCAACTCTAACTCTTGAGGCAGAGCCTTGATAATCTGATAGTGGCATATAGAGTTTAGTCCAGGTTACTATAAGTACTGTACTGGCCAAAATGCCGAGCTGTATCCAGAGGTGGTAGAGGAACGTTCCCACGTCCCAGTCGACATCTGGCAAGCCAGGCGATCTCGCTTCTGACCCGAGGCTATGACCAGAGACTCCAATAACCCTTAATTAATAAGGAGTATACCTTAAACTATAGTAGGATCCCTAATATGATTTAAGGAATTATATTCCTTAATCAAGGGACATTGGAGTCTCTATGACGATCCACTTGCTTTGCAGGGTCCTCAATCCTCCGGACTGCGAAAATATGCTATGGTTTACTGAAGCAACTAGGTAGCTGGATCTCATTGCCGGGTAATTCCTATGCTGAAAGAGATCTGCTTGCAACATCGGCTGTCATAGGAAGATGTGTAGCAGCCCTTTTATTCGATAGTACAATTATATAGGTTTCATGTATACAGGTTTTAATGCTTCATGCTTGAAAGCTAAACAAAGCTCCAAAACTTTAGGCGTTTATGATAGGTTGTCGGGTGTATTTCGCGTCATGTTCTAGACCAACGCTCTGGAAAACCGAGGAAGAGTGTCACTAGGCTGGCTATGAGAAGGTTTTATTTCGGCACCTAGATGCTCCTAGAAACCGCTGACACTAGCCACAATTCGTGCAGTGGCACTGCGCTCCGTGCCCCCAGGTTCAAGCCCCCTAGAGCCGACACCCCTGAACCCCAAAGACCCCCATATGAGTGGTTGTCAAAATTATGGTCCCTTTTTGGGTCCTTATTACAGTACGGCACCTATTATTTAGGGCACCCAAGAAGGGACCATAATTTTGACAACCACCCATATGCAATGAGGGCTCTAAGCTCTATCACCAATCTGGAGTGCAGCCCCCGAAAACGCGAAACCCCATTTAATCGAACACTCTAGTAAACCGTTAAGGGCCTGAATATTAGGATCCCGATCATCCTTATGAGAGGCCGTGGGCCCCGCCTGCTGTGTGCTGCAATACAAATGGCAGCTGTTCGAACCCAGCTTGGACGCCGCAGCCTCCGAAGAATGAAAAACTCTAACAGTCCTAAGTACCCTTATGGCAGAATATTGGGCTTTTCTATATTATGCGCTACAAGTACTACCATGATTGAAGGAAGTATCCCCTGTAGCCCATAACAGTACCTGAACCTGGGAATTTTGGCTTCTGAATATTGCTCAGGGTCGGAGGACCTCGGCGCCATAGGTTAGGATTTATGGGTTCGGGGTTCGAGCTTACGTTCAGGGATTAGGGGCCTATGATTTAAGGGTTTAGAATTCAAGGGTCTAGTATACTAGGATTCATTGTTCATGGGTTTACGGTTCAGGTATCGAATGAAGGAAAGGGCTGTGAATCAGGGGTTTTTGTCTGCATTCGCCCGGTCGGCCCTATTTCTTCAGGGCTTCAAGTCTTCAACCCTGAACCATGAACCCCGGATGCCCACAACACATCTACAGCCTACCGTGGGCTCTGATTTTTGCAGATTTGGGACCCTCCATGGAAAAAAAACGCCTACAACTTGTCTCTCAGAGTTTCCGATGTGAATACAGAAGTTGGTATGCAGATCGCTTGCGCTTTCTTAGGAGAGCTGAGAGCAAAGCAACTGAAGGCCCCAAAAATCAGTAGTGACGCCGACGCACATTGCAAGTCCACGAAAGAACAAACTAACTGAACGCGTCTGGGGCTAGGAGACAGTGAAAGGTTTTACGCTGCGAGGGTTCCGGGCTAATTGACCTGATCTGCCACTGAAGCCCCGAAAAGTAAACCTGAGGCAATCGGGCCTCAACCCTCAATGCCAATATAACAACCCCTGCCTTTATTTCAACCCCCCCAATCAAAACCCCTTAAGGCCCTAAGACCCTTAAAGCTCGCAAAATGCCAATGCTGAGAACCACAAACCAAACTCAACTCGCGACCAAACTCCTCAAATCTATGCCACGCCGAAGGCCTGCTGTCTTTGGGCAGGCATTGGACAGGCGTTCACGCGGAGTGAAGGTCCGCTGGCATCGGGCACAGCAGTTGATCCTAGACTGCGCTTGCTTGGCGTGGGGAAGGATGCTGAACCTGAAACAATGAAGAGCCCATACAAATCTTCTGGTCGGTGAATACTACTTGGAGGTTCATGGTTAGTTATAAGTGGGGTTATAAGTAGGATAACTATAGTTATAACCCATATTATAGGGGACTTGTCATCCCTTTTATAACCACCCATGAACCTGCAAGCAGTTCCTGAATCTCAAGCCCAAGAAGTCTGCAAGGTGCAGCTCAAACACACGAAGAAGCTCTAAAAGTCCCAATCCCTAGCAGTCCGAAGCCGCATAAACCCTAAGCCCTACAAACCCTGAACCTCTTGATAGGGTTTGGAGTTTAGGGGTTTAGGAGGTTAGGGTTTAGGGTATAGTTGCCCTGACTTTGGGTTGGCTCGTTTTATACCTCTTGTGGGTTCCAGATTTGGCAAGGCTTCAGGGTTTAGCGCTTGGGTTTAGGGTTTAATAGGGGGGGTGAAGAATCACACTACCGACTCCCCGAGAAATAAACCCTAAAGCCTAACCTGTAAATCCAAAAGGCAACCCTAAAGCCTAAACCACAAGAGCTCTAGGTAGGTCGTAAGGATCAGAGACCGTCAAAGACTCTGAGTCGAGGGCTAGGGTTGTAGAATGGTCTTTAAGAGCTCTTTAAGGGTTCGTTAAGGGTTCCTTTAAGGGCTCCATAAGGGAGCAAGATAAGGGTTCAGGATTTAGGGGTCTGGAATTTTCGGGCTTACGGGGTTGGGATGAGGGCTTCAGGGCTTTCGGTTGTTGGGTTCCGCGATTTCTCCCTGAACTCTCCAGCAAGCCGAATTGAAGTAGTCTTTGGGGATTCCTTGATGAACAACGGGTCTTTTGGGTGGACCCGAGGTTACGTAGAGAATGTACTCCCATCATGAGTGACTAATCATTGTAATGAATGGGAGAGGTCGCTGTCGTCATCGTAGGAGTTGTGTAGTAGACTGCTGCTGTTATGTTCATTATTTCCTCCACGAACAGCATTTCCATAAAGGATTGTGCAAGGTGAGTTCTGTACTTCTGCTGGTAGCACACAGCATTACAAACATACAAACAACAATCCTCTGGCGAATGTGACTGTGGACTCGATTCTGCCAAGATGCACGCTGTCACCCTGGGAGAGGAGATTGTGAAGAACATGAGCCCACAGCCGACTGCGAAGACGATCTCGGGGATCCTCGGGTTTGGATATCGGAGTGTCGAAGGACTCAGTAAGTAGGCAATAGGCAGAGCTATACGTACCCGACTGCACGGGACCTAATGGCGATGCCCTACTATCCTTCTGCTATACAATAGACGATGCCGCAATGATGCCGATGCTGCTATGATCGCGCTATCTGGCTGTTCGTGCCACTATGATCTAAGCCCGAAAACCAAGTTGTACTGGTAACACCGAACGCACATGTTTTGCCCCAGCACAGCACCGCATTCCCCTGGATGCTAAGTGCATAAATCCCACGTCCCCTACTATGCTTAGTACGACCTATAAACATGGAAAATCATAAGACCCGCCAACACATACCCCCCCCACCCACCCACCCCGTCCCTTAGAAACACAAACGTGGAAGAAACTCTCTCAAAGCTGAGGTGCACAACACCCTGAAACTCTCTTTAAAGCCTTGTAAACCGCTGCAGATCCAATTAAGAAATTCGGCATGCAGACTGAGCCACCCCAAAGACCCCTAGGAACACACACCATCTGTAGATAAAAAACAGCCCAACAAGAGACCTTTCCCAAACACACCGATCTAGAACGAAATAACTCACCCACGAAACTCCAAACCCTACAACTTCAACCGCCCTAATCGAACCCCCTAAACCCTACCCTGCAACCCCAACCGCCTCTAATGAACCCTTACAGAAAACAAGGAGGCCCCGTAGTACCCTGAAAGGAACCCCAAGACAACCCTCCTTAGAGAACCCTTGGAACCCTCAATGAATCCGTAAAGGAACCCTCAAAGGACCGGTAGAGAATCCTTAAAGGAACCCTTGTAACAAGAAGCTCTTAAGAGACCCTAAAAGAAAGGAGCCCAACCCTTACAAGGAGCCCTTGGAGAACCCTCAAAAACCTCTTGAAGGAACCGTTGTAGCACCCTTACGGGTCTAAGAACCCAATATAATATGTACCTTGGCCCCAAACTACCTATACAGGGACTGCTTGAAGGCCAAAGTATATATTGTTTGAGTACATAAACCCTTAAACCCTAAGCTCTTACAGAGCCCTTATAGCAACCCGTAAAGGATCCCTATAAAGAAAACCCAAAGGTCACCGTCCTGGAGTTCCGCAAGCTCCTCCGGCCGGAAGTGCGATGCCAAAGCACCCACAAGGCGGTCGGGGACGCAGCCTTTTCGGAGGGTATGGGATTTTATAGGGGTTAGGGATGCTTAGGGTTTTGTAGGGTTTAGGGAACTAGGGGTTTAAGATGGGCTTTAGCGGTTTAGGGGCTTAGGGGTTCGCCTTTTCGGAGGGTTTGGTTGATTTTTTGAGGCTTTGGGGAGTTCGGGGTTTAAGACTTACGAGGTCAAGGGTTTTACCGGGTTAGTTCGGGGTCTTTGTACGGTTTAGGGAACTAGGGGTTTAAGATGGGTTCAGGGCTTAGGGGTTTAGCTTTTCGGAGGGGTAGGAACCTTCAGGGTGGAGTTGGGGCTTCGGGGGGGGGTGTAGGGTGCCTTTACCCATAGGCCTTTGGGGGTTCCCTTTTGCCGGTTCATATTTCGATTTCTCTAAGGTAATCCCAAAAAGGAACTACTTTGGGGCCTATGGGTAAGGACAGCAAGAGGACCTAAGGAATATGTGGCATTCAGGGTGATTGAGATACGTGCACAGGCTTTATTGGGTTTAGGGTCCACGGCTCCGGAGCGGCACACAAAGACTCTGAGCCTCAGACTAATGCTACAAAGACGGACCCGGGGCTAAGTAATTGTAAACCTGATACTTATGCATTTAAATAAGGTTTTGGCATTGTTGATATCATATAAGTATTTTGGCTATGTGGGGAGAATACCACTAAGTATTCAAACCGTCAGGTATGGGTAATGCTCCTTTACAAACCTTTGCAAAGGATCTCTTCTGCTTGATGCTCAGCCCTGCCTAGGTCGAGGGGGAGTGGCAGAATGTCCGCGATTGCATCGTGCATCGCCTGCTGTGCCGGGCTTTTACGATGCCGGATGTATGGCTTGCATGAATTATTTGGCCAACATGTTCTTTCCGTTCACGAGAGGCTGTGTTCGTCTTCATGCTTGACTTTCTCTCTCTCTCTCTCGCTCTCTCTCTCTCTCACTCTCACTCTCTCGCACTCTCTCGGCCCTCTCTCTGCTCCTATTTCTCAGTCTCTCTCTCTCGCTCTCTCTCTGTCTCTCTCTCTCTCTCTCGCCCTCGCTCTCTCTCTCTCTCTCGCTCTCTCTCTCTCTCTCGCTCTCTCTCTCTCTCTCTCCCTCCCTCTATCTGTATGTGTATATATATATATGTATGTATGTATATATACATACATACGTCGACATACGTATATATGGCAGCCGCGTCCCCGTCAGAAGAGTACAGCGAACAACGTGAAAACCATGCCAACATTTCTGCAGTCGAAGCGTCCGAGCTCATAAGCCAGGCAGCTCAGAATTTTTTGGCTTCAGGCAGTTCGAGATTTGCAGGCCTCGCTACTCGAGGGTCAAAAATTGAACGCATGGTGCGTGCTGTGTCAACAAGCCCCCCCCCCCCCNCCCCCCCCCAACCCTGAACCCAAACCCTTTGAGCTCATATCACTCAAACGCCTGTCTGCGACACTGACTTCATTGCTCGTTTCAAGAACCGACCTGCAGACCTACTGTGACGATTGGAATTGGGCTGATGGTCTCATGTCTGCAATAAACCTATCCGAAAAGCCCTTGGAAACCCTGTATATAAGAAAAATCTAACGCGGAAAGACCGACATCCTAAAATTTAGGATCCTAAATCCTAAACCCAACACTAAGCTGCGGCCCGGCTAAACGCCATGCTGTGACCCCGCCCCGCAGAGAGTGCCTGCAGACACTCCTCCACCAACCTTGGGACGAAAGTGAAGGGACTTACATCTAGTCTCTATTGTAGTTCTTTTTTGGTTTAACCAGTCTTATATTTCGGATCCTATGAGGCAAGAAGGAACTATAAAGGAGACTATGGGTAAACTCGGTGCCACGAGGCTAAAACCTCTCAAAGTCTGATTGTTTTGATTCAGACGGCTACTCAAACTCGGATTGCAGGGCTTAGGCTCGGATGAGTGGTAGTCCTCGATATTAACTCAGACTTTTGGATCCCTCAAAAGGATCAGTGCAGAGGGCGTGGTGGGCTCGGACTCACATCACGGCGTGGTGCCGGTCCTAGTGTAGGAATGTAATCATGTTCTTACGGTTCTTACAATTCCATACAGTGTCAGTACAGGCTTCGGTTCTCGGGATAACAGCAGTTTTGCAGTCTGGTGAGAGGTCGTGAAACCCGAAGGTGGCAGCGGCTCTATAACTAGGTTCTCCAGTAGCCCCTTAATAATAAGGGTACCCTTTTTCCTACTATTCGGTTTTAATAAGGGAACCCAAAAAGAAAAAGGGTAAAAGGGTACTACTGGGGCAGACCTAGATAACCATCTTCCGAAGCTATCGCACGCTTCGTCAATTGCAGCCTCAGGCAAAGACTCCCTGTGTAGAGGTTGGGCCGCACGATAAGAAGCCCACGGTGAGCACGTGGCATATCGAATCCCGACGTTGGCAAACATAGCGAGCCCCGTGAACCCATAGCAGCTTGGCAGCTTATGCATCTGCAGGAAATCGGAAGAGATGAGAATGGACACGATGTCCTCGCAAGATCGTTCCAGATGGTCTAAAGGACTGCAGCAAGGGTTTGGGGTTTGGACACTGCTTCACAGCCAAGATCTGCCTGACTTCGCAAAGCACGCAAGCTCTCGTATGAACATGTTGTTTACCATAAGAAGTACCGTTCTTGCGACTATCCGTTTACGCTACGTTAGGGTGCATGAACGCAGCGACCAGGTCGAACACTAGTACAACTACGGCTATCACGACAAAAACGACTATCACGCCTATTCCCTGTACTATAGACCAAGTTCCCCAAACAGCAACTTTAGGGTCTAGGGAGCAAAATAGAATGCCCACAACTCTGACACTGGAAATGCACGAACTGAAGCTCGGCGGCAAACCTCACGGTCCAGAAATGCAGCCCTGAGCGCTAAAGTTCGTAAAGATAAGCCTCACCTGGACCCCAAACGTATGTAGAATAATCGCATTGTTTTGGGCCATGATTGTATAATACCTATTTGGGGGGATTTAGGCAACCCTCAAACAAAACCTCTGTCCTTCGGCTCCAGCGAGCTGACTTGACGTGTACCTTCCTTAGTAGTCGTATGATAGCAAATATATATATAAACGTACATATATATATGCACATATACATATGTACTATACAGTCTATACTTCGTAGAACGGTCGTACTGCACTGACTCCTTCTCTCTTACAAAACATATATTGAAGTGCGTAGATTAGCCTTCATCAGGTTTCATTAGAATATAAAGTCTTGGGACCCGGACGCTGCACGCAGCAGCGCATGACCCCTTGACCCTGAGCCAGCTGTTGCTGCAGAAACCTCAATTTCAGCAGAGCCTCCATGTACTCTGCCAACCACTCGAATACCTCGGGTTGAACGCAGACAGCACGGCTTCAAGACACATTGACATACGGACAAACCACAGTCGTGGAAGCCTGCGGCTGACTTGCCGTACTGTCGCTTGTAAATTACGGTTTCTGGGGTCCTCGGTATAAGAGCGACG
The DNA here is from genome assembly GCA_003297005.1 of Symbiodinium sp. clade A Y106. Lineage (NCBI taxonomy): Eukaryota > Dinophyceae > Suessiales > Symbiodiniaceae > Symbiodinium > Symbiodinium sp. clade A. Next base: position 56,834 of record BGNK01001128.1, on the reverse strand, counting down.
TAGTCGTTTGTGAAGAGACCCATATACGACTTGCTCGATGCAATCAGTTTTGGAAAACACGCGAAGTTGATGCGGTCCACGCGACAGCAGGCAGCTCCTCATGTATGGCTTCTTCGAAGTTGATGTTGAGAAGCGGTGTCACAAGCCAGCATGGTAATTAGTTTCTTTGGAAGGGGTCCGTATTCGTGGACCTGGCTGGTAGCGTGCCCTAAGGTGATGACCCGGTGTGTGGAAGAATCCGGTATTAAGAACATGCTCAGGCCTTGAGAAGCCTCTTGGCCAAATTTTCCGATCAACACCTATTACACCTACGGTTTCAACTGGTAGCTGCCGAATTCAGCACTGCAAGCGACTTGATCGCTTTACCTTCGTCCGAGGCACCTTGATGTCGCAATGTACCGATATTTCCACCTCGTCTTCCTCGGTATCAGTGATGCCGGGCCCGGAAATGTTGAAGAATGGTTTTGTAGGGTTATGCCAACAGAATGCGAGTTTACAGACCGCAGCTTGCAAATCTAAACCTTTAACGGAGACAGGTCGCTGGAGACACCCCGGCCAAGCAGGATTCAAAGTAGCGCCTGGGATGTGTTGCTTTGCGAGCCTTCAAACCTTCTCTGTTCTTCAACCACCAGGCCCCAAAAAAGTTCAAACTTTCTAACATAGACCAATTTTATGAGGCCAAAAAGTTGAAAGGTCTCCTATTGGCTTTGAAAACCTTGAAAACATAAACACAAAGTAGAACAGGTTGTTTGGTCATACGTCATCTTTGAATTCAAGCCTAAGTTGATGTTGTCTTAACACCGAGCTACAATCAGGAAGGTATCCCCGGAATCAAGCCCAACATCTGGTCCTAAACCCTCGACCCTCATACCTAAGCCTTTTGGCACATGCGCCGACTTCGAGAACAAGGAAAGGCATGGTTCGGTCTAGCATGCTTCTTTCCCCTGATTGCCAAACAAAACCGGAAACCCTAAACTCCAAGCACTACCTATAGTCTCCATTGTAGTTCCTTTTTTTGGTTTAACCAAATATATAATTAGGATCCTATAAGGTAACCCCAAAAGGGAACTACAATGGAGACTATAGGTAGCCTAAACTGATAGGGTTCAGGCTTTACTGTTCTGAGCCGGAGGGTTGAAGCTTAGCATCTCGCTGGTAACGAAGGGCGACCAGGTGATACCGGCGCAAATAATTTTGAAGGGAGGGCTGGATGACGAAAAAAGGGCTCTAAAAAGGCGACATCGGGGCATTACTGCAAGAAATAGAATAAGCTTTTTTACTGTTGATTTCCCTGTTGCTTTAATATGAAGCACTTACTATAAATACTTTGGGGGGTTCTTGGCATCCACACCTATGTAGTATCAGAGCCAAATGATTCGGCTGCTGGGACCGTCATGCGACTCTGACTCTCTCTCTCTCTCTTTCTCTCTCTATCTGCGTTGCAACAGACACGCACGCAGTTAGGAGCACTGAAAATTAACTGCGACAGCGACAAGTTTCACAGCTTTGGGTTATACTATACTATACAATACTACTGAGACGGTACTAGAGTTCTGTAAAGCAAAAGGGAAATTCTTACTAACTAGTCCGACCTCTACTTGGAGGATCATGGGACTTAGTAAGTATGGTTAAAAGTACCTTAGTTGGGGTTATAAGTAGTTATAAGTATAGTTATCCTAACAATAACCCTAGTTACTAAGTCCCATGATCCTTTAAGTATAAATCTCCACTGACCGTCTGGAGAAAACTGAAGGTCGGACGACAGCAACGGTTCAGGGTTCAAGGTTTCGGGTTTAGGGGACCGGGCTAGTCGGCTGGTTTGCAGTGTCTGGCAAGCTTGGCCACATAAGCAGCGTGCCGGTCGTGCAAATGATGGGATGCTTGTTGTTCGGATGTTCGGCTTCGTGTTACGGTTATGCATTGTGGGCTGAGGCTGTCGATGACAATCGGCCGGGGCACATATGTTCCAGGAGGAGCGAATGCTTGCACATGAAGTCCCGACGAATCTGTCTGACATCATCAATAACATGGATCACAGTATCGCCATCGCTGCTGTTGAGCACACGCCCACCTGAGACAGGAAATGAGGGAAGAAACAAATTCGAATAACGCCGGCCCCTTTTTCAGTCTATCGGACAAGCGATTGTACATGGCAAGCAGCCATGATCCATCATAAGTATAAGAGCATGGATCCCTCTACCATAGTTAGGGGTCTGGAGAGTAAAATGTAGAGTTCTCTTCTAGTCCCTATATAACTATAGTATAAGATACTCCGAAACCTGCTCGAATGTTCAGGTCCGTATCTAAAACGCCAACGATGCACCCCAGATGTGAAACCCATGACCCTAAACCCTAAACCCATGCCCCAGTCCCGGACCCGAACGACTCAGCAGCAACAGTGAGGGTTGAGGATGGGCTCGGAAAAAAGCTACGAAATTATGGTCCCGTTTTGGGTACCCTAAATATTAGGTGCCGTATTATATTAGGGACCCAAAAAGGGACCATAATTTTGACAGCCACCCATAGGTGAAAACAAGACTGGCGGGCTATGTAAACAATGCCAAACTCTGCGTGCGGGTAAATCGACTGGTATCGTAGTCAGTCTCTTTATCAACACTCGAAACTAAACCCTGCGTTGCAACTCTCCTCCCCAGACCTGCAGTGCGAAGCCCCAAGTCCTAAACTCCGACTTTACTAAAGCCCTAAACCATGAACCTCAAATCTTAAACCCCGAACCGTGAGATCCGCCGGAGCACTAGACCGCACACAGCAACACCACGTAGCTCAAGAGCATGCGCCCTATACCCCTGTATCGGGAATCCACCCAAAACCCCGAACTCCAAACTGAAACTCAAAACCCTAAAGCCCTACTAAACACCTAAAACTTGAAATCCTAAACCCTAAAGCCCTAAACCCCAAAACCCAAGTCCCCAGAAGCCCAGAGTCGCCTTCCTCCTCGGCGGCCGGAGCTACAGCCGGTGCCGATGGCGCCGTTTGGGGCGGCTCGGGAACAGCCTCCCCAGAGACTCCATTGAGGGGAGGGTTTGGGGTTTAGGGTTTAGGGTTTAGGGGGTTAGGGTTTAAGGTTATCCCCTAAGTAAGGAACATACCTTGAAGTGTACCCTAATATGATTTAAGGAAGACTCCTTAACTAGGGGATATTGGAGTCTCTGGGTCTCTCTTGTTCGTCGGATTCCTACATGACTACAAAAGACTGGTTAGGCTATTGCATGGTTATATGAATATACTACTATTTGATTATAAAGTTTTATGTATGAGTTATACTGTTCTCCATCATTTTAAGTTGTTGCATATCATGATATACTGTTCCGTGTTACTATTGGAAGCATCTATCATTGTAGCAACTGGACGTGCTTGGAGACCCCAAAAACTTCTGAGGATGGGGTTTGGGTTAGGGCACTGCATTTCCAGGGCTTCTCAGTAAGATGTCCTTTCCAGGGCTTCTCAGTAAGATGTCCTTATGTGTGCCCTTATACCTGCATGCCTTTTGTTTTGAGGGGGGCTCTTGGCCCCATGTAGTCTGTAGGGCTGTAGGGCTTGGCGGTGCAAAGGATTCTGAGGTCTTCACCGTGGCTCCTAGGACTTGTAAGGAGCTGGCTGAGAGGGCTCTGAAGAAGTCTTGTGGAGTTTGCTTCGGGTTGGTCTGGCAATTGGGTCGGAGGCCATGTAGCGTTTACAAGATCGAGGGTCTGGCATATTGTAGCTTTCGGGGAGTCTATGTCCGGGATATTGGGTATCCCAAGTGTTAAACCAAAAAAACAACATCCTCAGCTTAAAACCCCCGAACCTTTAGCCACTCAAGCTTCACAGGAAATCGTGCGACAAGGACTGGAAGATACAGGCCTCTGCTCAAGTCCGTTTGAGTGTTCTGAGACTGTCGGGCGTAGAACATCCGTAAAGAGTGAAAACAGATAGAATCAGATAGAAGCAGCAAGAAGCCATTCCCACTAACTTGAGATATTTAGCATTGTTACCATAGTTATAGTTGATTATCCATGGCAAAAGTATCTCCGCAGCATCGTATGGAAGCTTAAACCTCCGAGTTCGAAGCAGTAACTACGACTCTGAATACAACGGCTTCGGTGCTTCAAACTCCAAACCCAAAGAAACAACAAACAATGCCATTGAAAACAGTCCGGCCGTATACATCATAACACTTACAGAAGTACAGGATCACACACCCCACGACTAAACCCAACTCTCTATCTTCATGACTCCCGAAAAACACATTGGGACCCTACAGCGGCTAAACCCTAAAAGGCCCTAAAACTGCCTAAAACTCGTCAAATCCCAACAGAATCCGAATGGATACGAGATTGCAGCACCCTTACAGGACCCTCGCGCCCGTTCGGGAGCCGGGTCAGGCGGCCGAGAGGTGGAACGACGCCGCGGCCCTCGTAGCCGGCCTGGAGATGACTTGCAGCCAAGGGCTTGAGATTAGGGCCTTATAAGGTTCCGATAAATTTAAAGAAGTTTTAGAGGGGCTTAGCATTCCAGTATGGGTTTGGGTTGGGGGCTGTACTAGCCTCCCTCCCTCCCTTCGTCTCGCCGTCTGACTCTCTTACTTTCTCTCTCTCTCTCTCTCTGTCGACAGTGCCGACTCAGCAAGCTCATGAAAAGATCAACTACATCGAAACATCAGAGCTGTTGAGTTTGTCAACCTACATGCAGCGTCTGTAAACGATACAACCCTAGAGTCTAGAAGCCCAGCTAGCTATATAGCTGGTATAGTGGGCTACTAAACCCCTCATAAACGCCAGGTTACCTACAACCCAGTACCCTGCTGATAGGTACATGAACCCTCAGGGAACATGCCCCCACATGTCCAAGTGGTCTGCTTGTCCTTCGCGCCTGGGCTTCGCATCGCAGCATGGCAGATCGCAGCTACTCAACCGGACTGAATGCTAGGCTAGCGGTCAAAGGATGAAGGATTCAGGTTTGGGGCTTGAGGCTGGGCTTTGAGGGTTTAGGGCTGAAGCAATACTGGCCGTTACTGGCCAAGCAAGCCAATCCTTTGCGCAATCTGGCCATATCAGTGCTTGTCTGCTTGCATCAGCCTTCCCTCAACCACCTAAACCTACTCCCTGGGGATTCACACAGTCACGGGTGACGTGCAGAAGACTCATATGCACACTTTGAGGAGGAGGATGGAACCTGGACCATAAACCCCAAACCTTCCGAGCAGTTGAACCAGAAGGGCCGGCGTGTGGGTACTCGGCATCAGGCCTTCGGTGATACCGAGCCCTTGTTTGGATTTGTTCTCGACTTCCACCTGTTGCTGCACATGTTAACAGCTCTGGGTCCTTATAACCCTTAGTTCTCAAGGTTGAGGGTGATGCGGCGTCGACAAGTATTTGCCAATTTGCCATGGCGGCAGCTTGTGCAAAGAAGGCTTCGACGAAAAGCACAAGGCAACCAAGGTATGCGATGCGGTCAGCATCAGTTGGCTCAGTCGCAGTCCAATATCAGAAGCCACCAAACTGCAGCCTCAAGTTTCATTGATGCTCCTGTAGCTGCAGCTACGAATAGAACAACACCACCCCTGCTACTTCTGTTTCTGTAGTCCAACACCACAAAGTCTACGCGCTTGATTATATTCTCCCTTGTTTTGGCGTCTTCTGCGGCCGCTGCCGTCACCGGCGCGCTCACATCCTGGGACACTCCTGCAAATAGTCCAGTGCAAGTTTTTGTTTTTTCGGTAAGAAGCCGTTGTAGGGATACTATACGGGTTGTGGGGTTTGGTTTGATGATTCAAGGTTTGCCTTATCATGCTTGGGCTTTGGTTAGAAAAGACACCGAAGCAAGGACCAGAATAGCGCTCTTTATCTTAAGCTTCTGCCATGAACCCAAACATGAGAACCCAACAGTCTCAACACATGAATCCCGCAAACGCAAGGGTCAAAACACTGCTGTGGCACTGAAGCACAAGCACGAAGTCATGCATGGTTCCATACATCGAAGCATCCTTGTTGAAATCCTTGCGCCAACAAGTTGCTGCGAAACTGCTGTGGGCAACTCCAACGGAACCTAATTTAGAATTCCCGGTGCACCCAAAACCACAAGCCCTAAACCCCAACAAAACCAACATTATAGTTTGCGCAGCTTTCCTGCATACCCGAGCCCCAAACCCTAAATGCCAAGATCATGAATTTCTCACACCCTGAACTCCAGGACGCCTTGCAAGAGCCGTTCTTGCCAGAGCTCTAAAGCTCTCGGACCTTAGAACGGGCCAGCACATCAGAAACCTCATTTGGTAACTTAACTAAGTTTACAAGGCCTTGCAAGTCATAACGGCTAAGGGGGTGCTCCAGAAGTCAATTAAGTTACATTGGCTTAACACGACAAAAACATACCAACGACTTTATACCCGATTAGATGGCTTCAAACAACAAAGCGCCTTCTGAAGGCTCGTACCTGTTCTTGAAAATGTCCCTGCTTCCGTGAAGCATACAGACTTATGTTGTAGGGTTGAGAGTTCGATTGTTGCGGGGTGGAAGCCATCAGACCACCGTGTATGGGGGTTTCCGAAAATAGGGGACCCTAATATAGCACCTTAAACAGTAGGATTCTTATTATAAGGACCCCAAATATACGGTACCCGTAAATTTCGGAAACTCCCGTATACGTCCTGAGACTTTAAAGCAGAGCTCCAGCCTCTGAGCTCTCTTGACCAATGGGCTTTAGGTTAAGGGTTTTTAGTTTATGGTTTTTGGTTTAGGGATTTTGGTTTTGGGGCTCTAGGGTTGAAAGTTTAGGGTGTAGGGGTTTTGGGTAAGGGCTCCGCGCAACCCTAAACCATAAACCTCGAAATCCGAAAGCAAAGTTAGACTCCTCAAGCCTAAACCCTAACTTCCTAAAACCTGACACCAAAAACCCCACTGCCCTCGGCGCCCTAATCTGGTTTGGGGACCCGGGATCGAGGAATCAGAGCTATAGAGAGCACAGGCCTCGCGGTTGTACCTGCTAAGCCCTCAAACCTCGTCTGAACGGTTGATGATATAAATCCTGCATTACCCATAATAAGGAACCTACCATAATTCCCATAGTCTAGGGTCATTAAGGTAATGCAGGATTTATATCATCAACCGAAGCACTGGAAAGTAGAACCTTTAGACACCCCGAGGGCCATCCCTGCATTGTCGTAGCCGAAGGTAGCTGTAGCCTATAAGCTAGCTGCAGCGCCGTCTACGTCATATTCGCCAAAGTTCAAAATCATAAACACATGCGTCCTGAGAAACGGCAGAACTTCGAATCCATGGGTAGCTCCCGACTTTACAGGGTCCCTTTGGGGTCCTTCTTGAGAACTACCTTCATAAACTCCGTGGGCCCTAAACCAACTATGCAGCTTTGGCCCAGGCTGAGGTGAACTTTGCGGCAAAGCAACGGAAAGGACCTTTGGGTGCAGGGTACCTACAGTTTGATCTTCACAGAGCGAAAGGTCTGAACAAATCCGAGCACGCATACATGTAATCATGTATATGTATCTGTGACTATATGTACATGTACATGTATATGTTTAAGTAAAAAATGTATGTGGTGCATGAATATACGTGTAGGTTTACACATAACTAAACAAACCAATATGTACATAAATACATATAAATATAAATATATATATATATGTATGTATGTATGTATGCATGTATGTATACATACGTATATGCACATGCATACGCACCTGCATACACACATACATACACATGCATGCATGCATACATACATACACACATACATACACACACACACACATACATCCATCCATGCATGCATCACATTACATTACACTAATTACATTAACTTACATATACATAGATACATGCCGACAGACACATATTCTCAACCTTCGTGTTCGAATCCTCTCTAGGCCTCGTCTGCTCGGCTTGGATTGCATCGCACCAGGCCTTGCGGGGCTGGAGCTGTTAAGGTTTAGGGTTTAGGGCTTTGGGTTTAGGGGGGTTAGGGCTTAGGGTTTGGGGGTTTGGGGTTTAATTAGGGTTGTGGTTGAAGGTTGAAGGTCAAGTGTTTAAAGATCAATTAGCGCTGTAAAGTGTCTCGTCAAAGGCACACGCCTACCGGCTTCAATGGTCTAGCAAACATGTCCCCTTCAATGGTGGAACACAGACTTAACAGAGTTGAAAACGAGCCCACTGGCTTTTCTAGCTTTCTGTATGCTAAAGCCGTGTCGTCGTCATCATCATCACCATGCATGGCCATTGCGGCCAAGCCCTGAAGCCCCAGACTCGCTCCGGCGATCCTCGGTTTCAGGTTTAGAGGGGTTTAGGGTTCAGGGTTTAGGGTTTAGGGTTTAGGGTTCAGGATTCAGGGATTAGGGTTTGGGGTTTAAGTTGAGGTTCACTCTCGGCTGGACATGCGATAAGGCTTGTGTTCACTCGCTTACAGAAATTGTACGGCTTGCCACCATTGACAAAACCACTAGAGCATAGCATCTGCGCATGAAAATTTCAAAAACTAGAGGACCCCTAAAACCCTAAACCCTATAGACCCGAAATGATAAGAGCTTTAGAATAAGAAGCTTCGCAAGCGGATACATTTTTTAAAGTCTCCACGTCTCACAAAAGGGTGAGGCGAATAAACGCCAAGAGCCCTAATCTGCATTGCTTGCTGCTTAACAGTATAATAATTATAGCAGTCGGAACAACTAGAATGGGGTGCTGTACGAGGCAGTTGTGTGCAGCTGTATGACTGTATAGGGCTGGTAGGCGGCAAGGTGATATCTGACTAGTTAGACTCCTTTAGTATACATCTACTTAATCTACCTCTATGAATGCCAAGAAGTGCGACGTCGCAATATTGTAAATAGGGACTGCTTTACGGCCAAAGTATACACTATTTGGGTACATGGACCCTTACACCCCAAACCCTAGAGAACCCTTTTCTGTAACCCCTAAAGGATACCCATCTGGGCACATGAACTCCTAGGGGTAGCTGAGTATCGCTGCCTTCTCTGGGATCTCCTCGAAAACCCGTGCTCGCGGCGGACCGGTTTTTCTGTCCGCCTGTACCGTGCCCGTGCAGGCCACTGCATTGTGTAGGTATATATATATAAATATATATGTGTATGTATGTATATGGTTATAGATACATATGTATATATATATATGTACAGCTTGAGGGTTAGCGATGTTGAATTGGGGATTAGAGTTTAGGGTGCTGCTTGCCTTGTTCGAGGGTAGAAGCAACATTGAGCTTTGGGAGTGAGGGCAGAAGTAATATTGAACTTTCGAAGTATTTAAGTTCTAGCAAAGCTGCAGCAGGAATCATACTCAGAAGAAGTTGAAGGGTAGACGACGGCCTGTGCTGCACCAGCACAGTCTTTGTTTTCACTATGTATCCAGAGACTCCAATATCCCTTAATGAAGACATATACCTAAACACGTAAATTAAAGTAGGATCCTTACTATGATTTAAGGAATATTCCTTAATGAAGGGATATCAGAGTCTAAACCCTAAGCGGCCCTAAACCCGATAGATCCCTTGTAGTGGAGTCTTTGGGTGGCGCCTGGTTAGCGCGTGCCAGAAGCCCGAGCAACAGACTCACAAGCGAGCTCTTAACATCCGCTGTGACTGAGATTTAGGGTCCAGGGGTTTCTATGCCGAACTGAGACCCCTAGCAAAAATTATAATTGTAGCTGTTTCTTAGGGGTTATAATAAGCAAAGATTAAAAAGTATTTCTAAGTTCCCCTAAGGTTCAGGATTTAGGGTTTCGGTTTAGGGGTTGATGACATAAATCCTGCATTGCCCATAATAAGGAATATACCATAATTCCCATAGTCTGGGGTCATTAAGGTAATGGAGGATTTATATCATCAACCGTGTGACTGCAGCCACCAGCCAAGACACTCTAAAGCCCTGCCCCCACATCAAACAAATGACAAAAATATGAAAAAAACACATCCCTGATTTCGAAACTAGTACCCAGAATAAGGTACCCCCAATTTTCGGAAACTCCCATATCGAAACTAGTAAAGGTTGTGCCGCCCAATCCTACAAACCCGCCTCTCGAGGCCTGAATCCTCAAGAAGGCAGCTTCGGAGACATGCAGTCATAGCTGAAGCATAGCAAGCTCCTAAGAACGCTGTGAATTAGGCGGCGACAGTGGAATATACAAGCATGTCCTTACTGAACAGGGAATTTCAGCCCTCGAGAATCGGAGTGTGCGGCCCATGTCTGTTGGGGTTTTGGCCTTTGGGGATTAGCGTATAAGGTTTAGGGTTTAGGGTTTAGGGATTAGCGTATAGACTTGATTTGAAACTTAATTCCTTCATGCGAACCCCGATGCACGGCCTGCGCCTCCCACTCGGTGTATGTGATGGCACGCCTGCGCTTTGCATCCATTACAAGAGTAGCGGCCTAAATACTTACATGTTGGAGCTTGAATTATCCCTGGTAGTCTCTGAAAAGATTTATAAGTACACCTTTAAAGTATGTCCGAAACCCTACTCTAACCATAAAGCCTGCAGTTGGAATCAAGGCGATAAGCGAGAGAGCCCCAGCCGTTTTAGCGGGCGCTCAATCCTATTATAGGTGGCTCAAGTTTACTGCTGATGGCGTTTAGGGCTTTGGCTTTGCGGCTTCAGGCATTCAGGGGACTTCAGGGGCTTATTTCAGGGTTTAGGGTTCAGTGCTTTGTGGCAATAGGGCAGACCGCACGCCGACAGCCATCACAACGTGCCGAAGACTTAAACACCTGTGCGGCCACGAGCGAGAAGGCTAGCGCCGAAATCCAGACCCGAAGCCATTCTTACATTCCCAAGATGCTTGAAGTTCCAAGGAAAGACCCGTTGCTTAGCTCACTGCCGTATGCAGCACTCAGAAAGCGGGTCCTGTGCAAAGGTACAACTTAGAGGGCCAAGGGCGGAAAGCCTAAAGGTCAGCGCCACGGGATTTGAAGCATTGGTACAAGATTCAGGGTACTATAGACGCCCTAATAATTCGAACAGGGTTTTGGGGCCATTGTACTTTTCTTATAATAAGGAACCAGTATGAAAGGTAATTATGAAGGCCCCTATATTATGGGGTTGAGCGTTGAGGGTCTAAGTTTGAGCCTTCAGGGTTCGGCTAAGGGTTACGGTTTAGGGTTCAGGGTTTAGGGTTTAGGGTTCAGGGTTGGGAAGGTTTTTTAAGCTGTGGGGTGGAGTTCTGGGTGGGGAAACAACCCACAATCCCGATACTTTTAACCCAATAATTTCCTAGGTTCTGCGAGCCCTTAAGACAAGCCTAGTTCCCGAATAAGGTAAGCAAGAAGATGACGTTCTTTGGAGATCATAGACTTCAAACCCCAAGAGACGAAGCGTCTCAACTGTAAGCCTAAACCCTTATAAACCCTAAACCCTAAACCCTAAGCCCTTATAAACCCTAAACCCTAAGCCCTTATAAACCCTAAACCCTAAACCCTAAGCCCTTAGAAACCCTAAACCCTAAACCAACTTATAAACCTAAACCCACCTCTCTGCCCTGAGCCCTAAACTCAAAAAAGGCTCAAAGCTGCTGAAGCCTTATAAACTCTCAGGCTAAAGAAAGCTTCTGGTCCGGGGCCTTATAAGTACCATGTTTGGAATTGCTATTATGATTTGGGGAAGTATCCCCCATAACAGTGCCTAGGACCTAGGACCTAGGACCCTTTGGGCTCTGGCTCCTGGGCCGTGGGATTCGCCTTCAAAAGCTCCTCCCGCAGTTCGTTGACAAGAACGACCTGCGTCCCGATTCCAGACAGACGGGTGTGGGGCTTGGGTTTAGGTTTAGGGCTTGGGGTTTCGGGTTTAGCGTTTAGGGTTTGCATGGGGGTTTAGGATTTAGGGTTCGGGGCTTGGGGTTTGGGGTTATTAAGGCGTACAAACACACATTTTAGGCTTTCGGGTTCAGGTTTGAGGGCCTCGAATCATGTGTTCGCAATTCTGTTCACAGGTCTGTCTTGCTGACGGGTCCTGACTTAATGCCTCCTAAACCCAACACAACGATTGTAGATTTTCATCGAGCAAACGTGGAGATATAATTGCGAGTTGCAGATCCAGAAACCCGAAGCCTACAGCAAAGTCGTCAACCTAAGTCCACTTGTAATACCACATAACCAGCAACCACACCTCACCTCACATCTTTAACGCAACTTGTTCTTGAATATGCCATCTGAGTGGGCTATGCTAATCTGGAGCTTGTGGGCATCTGGGAACATACGATTGGCGGCAGACTTCATGGATGTTGCAACGACTTTCGGGCACCGGCGTCGCAGAACATGTCAACCTTGTCAAATAAGTACCTGCCAAGCTGCAACCGTAAGTCCGCCTGTAGAATGTAGAAGCCTTAAGAGACCCTTCGTAAAGACCCTAAGCACTAAAACAACGAACAAAGTTGCAATACTATAATGTATTGCAGAGATGCGCCCAAACCTCACTTCAGAAAACACCTCGTCTGGTGCCAGCCCATAACGCTGCATGGTTGCCTCAGCTGCTTTAAACGCATCATGGCTACCTGAACCCTATATATGCAACACTTATATGTTTCGGGGGGGGCCCTTTGACAGAAGTATCGTTTCGGAGGATGGGGTAAGCTACAGGTTGGCCTACTTTCGAGGATTTTCAAACGGTTCTCATGGGCTCAGGAGTCACGAGCCATCATCAAACAGAGGGCCTGAGGGCGACGGAGTGAAGTGGCCTTAAAGCCATACACTCTAAGGGTGCAAAGGACAGCATAAGTAGGTACTTGGGTTTAGGATAGGTTAGTTTCTGGAGCGTGTGCGATTATCCGGTACTCGGACCCTTCAGGAAACCGTACTTGGAGGATCATGGGACTTTGTGAGTATGGTTATACAGAAATACCTTAATTGGGGTTAGAAGTAGATATAAACATAGTTAGCCCACCAATCACCTTAGTTAGTAAGCCCCATGATCCCTGAAGTAGCGACTTGAGGCTGAAGGTGGGTTTTGGGTGTAGGGAACGATCTGAGCTTGACTTGGCTCTGGCCCCAAAGTAGTTCCTTTTGGGGGGTTCGTATTCAGAATTCTATAAGGTAATCCCAAAAAGGAACTACTTTGGGGCCTATGGGTAGAGAGATAATGTTATCTTCAGTCCGATATAGTTGACTGCCCGCGATGCGGCGATCGTTGCCAGACTCTACACGTAGATAGTTGGATTCGTCGGACTTGGCTACGCAAGAGGCCCGTGAAGTGAAGTAGAGAGTTTATGGCTAAGGATTTGGGTTTAGGGCTTTATGGATTAAGGCTAGGGTTTGCCCAAAGACCTACAGGTACCGACCGCGATAGCCTTGATTCTCGACTCCGGTCCCCTACTCAAGATCAGGGGACTTAGTTTAGGGTGGTATAAGGTCAACTAGAGTGACATCTAATTGCATCCACAAAAGCACTGATATCGCCAGAAAACACTACTCCCGAACCCTTACGCCTTAAACCCTAACCCAAGAAGCCCAAGACTTCACACCCTGCAGCTCAGCACCAAGCTCCTCGCTTCTAGTGGCTCCCAACGCCTGATGCAGGGAGAGCTCGAAGAACTCCGAGCCCTACCTAAACGATCATACCCTGCCCCAATTTGAAGAGTATTCAATGACTGTACCTCAACCAGAGTTGCAATAAGCTGACCGAGCAGTGGGCCTCAGGATACGGGGTTTCAGCTAGCGCTTGTCGGCTTAACGGTTTGTACGGCTCAGAGCTAAGAGAGGGGCTAATAGAGTCTCGCGTTCTGGCCTTCGGGCTCCCTGTAACTCTGCAACCCTCCAGCGTGGGCGGCAGTCTTCGAGTTAGAAGGGTCGAGGATGCAGGATATAGGGTTTCTGTGAGGTAAACACTTCGGCCATAGACCCTCACATTCCAGAATCTGGCAAACAGGAACACAAACAAAACGGGTCCTGCCAGCACCGTTCTAACGAATCAGCCATGGAGCGGACACGACTCCAAACTTAAGACCATCCGAACGCCCCCTCCGTGAACTGTCAACTCCGAAACCTGTGCAGCGCAAACCCCGCATCCTGAACCCTAAACCCTAAACCCCTAAACCCTAAACACCTAAACCCCTAAACCCTGAACCCCTATACCCTCTCAAGCAAAATCATTAATTAGACCCCCAACCCCTAAAGCCTAAACCCTAAACTGCCCTAAACCAGCAACTCTAATCCCAAACCCTAAACCCCACACTCCCGGAGTAACAGCAACCCGGCCTCCTCAGCTCCGCTTCATCGAGCGCCGCGAGTATCTGCAGCTCTCGGCGGTGCCAAAGCTTCCACTGCAAAGCCTCGGTTTGAATTTTAGGGTTTATAAGTTTACAGTAAACTCCGTAAAATTGGAAACCGGATTAAGGCCAAATAGTGCTGGGATTCCCTATACATTACTCTTAAGGATTGAGGCTATTGGGTTTCCAACTTTTGGGCTTCTACTGTAAGTTTAAGGTTCAGGGTTTGGGATTTCAGGTCTAGGGCTTAGGGTTATAGGGTTTAGGCTCAGGAGCTAAACTCTAAGGCTTTATCTGGCAAGGGGGTTTGGGGTTTAGCTTTAGGGTCTGGGATTTTACTTACAAACGGTGTTGAGGCTTAGAGTGTTGTGGAATCGTCCCTGGGGCTTCTATAAGCTCTTTAGGAGCTACAGCAACAACAACAACAACGACAACGACAACGACAACGACAACAACAACCACAACAACCACAACCACGACTACTACTAATATTACTACTACTACTACTACTACTACTACTACTACTACTACTACTACTACTACTACTACTATTACTACTATTACTACTACTACTACTACCACTACTACCACTACTACCACTACTACTACTACTACTACTACTACTACTACTACTACTACTACTACTACTACTACGACTGCCTGCCTCCCTGCCTTGCCTTGCCCTGCCCCNCTGCCCTGCCCTGCCCTGCTTGCCTGCCTGCATGCCTGCCTACCTACCTACCTACCTCCTATGCTGCTGCTGCTACTACTACTACTACTACCACTACTACTACTACTACTACTACTACTACTACTACTACTACTACTACTACTACTACTACTACTACTACTACTACTACTACTACTACTACTACGTACTAGTACTACCAGCCACTCTACACCTTCCAGACCTGAGGCCGAGGTTCAGATGCCTGGTTTTAGGGTTTAGGGATTTCGGCTTGAAGGAGGGCTTCGTGTTTCGGGTTTTAAGGCTTCTTGTTTAGGGTTTTAGGGCCTATGCACGAGTTGAGGCTTCTGGCTGACAAAGCTTGTGCCAACACCTGGCCAGGGGACTTCCACTGAAGATCCTAAGTCCTGAACCCCAAAACCCTCTTCCGAAGCCCAGTGCAACTTGTCCGTGGGCCCTAGTTAATATGACAATACGAAAACAAAAAATAACACCTAGGTTCCTGAGTAGCCCCTTTATAATAAGGGTACCCTTTTTCCTAATACTCAGTTTTAATAAGGGGACCCTAAAACAAAAAGGGCAAAAGGGCACTACTCAGGAACCTAGACACAGAAACCCTAATCTCCTAAACTAAGTTCGCACCCATGGCCCGAAACGGCAGAGATGGGTCACGACGCAACTTCGGAAGCATAAGCCGGTCATCCTCTGAACTGTCGGATGCGGGGGTCCGACTACACTCTGCTTTTTTGGACGAGGCGGGGGTATAACATTGCCATTGCCATTGTGTTAGGCTTCTCTCTCTCTCTCTGTCTGTAATATGTGTATATATATATATATATATATGTAGATATGTAGATATGTAGATATGTATGTATGTATGTATGTATGCATATATCCAAGTCCGTACCCAGGTCGACATCTATACCTAGATTATCTATGTCTACATCTGCATCTATATCTATATCGCTATATCTATATCTCTGTACCTATAAATACATATATATATATGTACATAGATACAGATATAGATATAGATAGCCCTTGTGGAGAATGTGCCACCACTTGAAGGGACTCTGGGCCGCAAGCCCGAACAAGAAGAGCCTACGTGCGGGAACACAATAGATATTGGCATCAAGCCACTACTAACCAGTGGTTTTGGGTTTAGGGTTTCGGGTTTAGGGTTGAGTGGTTTTGGGGGTTCCCTTGGCTCTTTAGCTCCTTAATTGGGATTATCATCATCCCTGGCCAATATCATATGCAGCCAGAGTGCCCCGAGGGGGACGCCCAAGACTCGCTGCTGGCCTCCCTTCATGAAGTGGTACTTCCTGGCTCATTGCAGTCGAACTGCCGGTTTCCTAGAACTTTGGGGGCCTATTGCAAGTGGTCGAAAACAACTATCATGGTCCTACTATCTATGCTCCATTCTCGGGAGTGCATCGAGAAGCCTAGGGAACATTGAACATCCCTCAAGACCTATGTTGGGTCCTCCCAAGGTTCCTGTAACTCTAGGTATCAGCAGACGGGCGTCACGGCGATAGCACACGCCGGCGGTGCAATCCGAAACCCTTCTTATGTCGTGAATGCCAAGGCGAAAGCTCCAAGAGCTACTGGCACTTGCAGAACACGTTCCTGATTTTGGATCCGGCGTGTAAGCCAAGGAAGCCAGACATGCATAACCAAAACATATAAAAATACGGAGCCACGCGATGTAGATCTCAGGCTAGAGCCCACGCCTTCCCCAAAGGATCCTAAGTATCTAAATGGGGGAAACCTGCCCAACCCATGATAGTATTTCCTACGATAGAAACACTAGTTTCTACCATGGGTTGATTTCACTACCAAAACCTACATTTGTTGGCAGGGTCCCTATACATTCGGGCTTAGAATAAGAGCTTAAGAGAAAAGTAGGTCTTGGTAGTTTCAGGTAACCCGTAACTATACCCTTTGTTGTAAGCACTCCCGGAAGTGACCCTTCCCAGAAATCTCAAACGATAATGTGGGGATAGAACAGGGTCCGGGGGGATATCATACTAGACTGTTCGGGGTTCCTAAGGGCTAGTATGAAGAACTTCTCCGGGCCGGATATAAAGTAGAGCCGCTGAAACAGGCCAGGGGTTCAGCACGGATCGTCCCTGGCAGTAGCCCTCCTTGTTACGTTTGTCTCAGCTTGTTTATTGTGCTTGGTTCTCAGGGCTCACAGCAGGGCAGCAACCTCAGGTTGCGAGTTTAGCGTTTCGCTATTAGGGGGTTCCTGCTATTGAGGTATTAGGGTCGTAAGCATTAAGGGCTTCGAAGAGATTGCCGTTTCAGTGGAGCGGGCGTATGGGTTTCTAGGGTGTGGGAGATGATGCATCTTAAAAACTTTGGTGGGTAGGGGTTTCAATCGCTTTCAGGGTTTCGGGTTAAGTCAAGGTCTGCGCCGGAAGTCACAGTATGAACCAGGTACCTACTTGCTGCCCAAGTTATACGATGGGAGCAAAACTTCCGCCCGAACCGCCTTGTTCTTAAGCCTTATACTTGCAGGGTCAGCATGCGAATCTGCGGCGCATATAACCCTGCAAAGGCCCTGCAAACATTCTAAAAGGCAACAGCCCGAAGCGTGACACAACAATGGAAGCTGGGCATACTCGACAAATGATGTTTATGAAAAGCATCTCCATGTTTTGTAAGATAGTAGTTTAGAGGGGCCTTTCATTTTCAGGCAAAGGAGAAAGATTCTCAAATCAATTAAGATAGCCGCAAGATAGAACTGTAGAGTCGCATTCCTCTTATTCCTATGTGTTGAGGACTGCTGCGCCAGATGTGATGTTTGGGTGCAGTTGTTCTCTTCTCGCTAAGGCGGCCGCTAAGGTCTACGGATTCGTTTGGAGGCTAGCCATACATTCCCTGCTCGCACAGCAGCCAAGCTAGCTTCGACTGTCTTCGCACCAAGCAGCGAGAAAGATATCGTACAGCTCATGAAGCCTCTCCAGTGCCGAATCGCCACATGCCGGAATGCTGATGTCATGAAGACAAGTTGGAATTTCTTGGTTTCGATACCCGAATACGCTCTGCCAGGCTAGGGCATCAGCGTTTTAGGCTCCAGGCCGTTCGGTTTCAGAAGTTCGACGTTCAGGTTTCGGGGCTGCGGGTGTGGGATGCTCAGCCCCGAGGGCCACACTGGACATGTTAAACACTAACCAAAGCCACGGTGCCGCGCGAACGCATGTGCATGTGCGCGCGCGTGTGTGTGTGTGCGTGTGTCTGTTGGTGTCTGTGTATGTTAACGAGAACTCAACAATGTGGTCAGAAAGCCTCAGTTGGTAAAGACAGCACTGATAGCAATGACAGCTATGAAAAAGTATTCGATGTTTCATTACTTACTACGACAGCTTAGAACAGCCACACGACAAAATACAAATCGGTACTGCTACATACCTTACAATAGTCACAGTTGAATGGCTTGAGTCGGTCAAACACTTTTAAAACAAGGTCGTGAGAACGTACTTCGACAACAGCTTTCGGAACGACAATACCCCAAACAATGCCGATATTGACAATAGTTACTCATAGTGAAGGCTTCTTGCTTCCAATCTTTATGGCCAGGATTTCGGGTAGCGTGTCGAAGATGCGCCCGCATACAAATCAACAGCCCCTAAGCCCCAGTAACATCTGAACATAAGCCCCAAATCCGAAGCACTGCACCATAAATCCTACCAAGAGCCCCCAAACTTCCCCCTACCATACTCCGAAACGACCCTACGAGCTCCATTAAAGATGTCTTAGGGGGGGTCTCTGTAGACCTTGAACCCTCACCTCTGAACCACAAAACTCCAACCTTGCGTTTAGGGTTTAGGGTGTTAGGGGTTACTTGGAGGTTCATAGGTAGTTATCAGCAGGGGTTAGAGGTAGGGGAACTATATCTATAATCCATACTAGGGGACGCATAGCGTTCGGGGTTTGGGCTCTGCAACCTCATTTAGCCTAAACCCCGAGCCCCTAAACAGTATACCCTATACAGCCTATACCCTATACACCCTATACCCTAAACCCTGAACCCTAAACTCCCAACCCTGTACCCTAAACCCTCAACCCTATATACCCTGAACCCTATAACCCAAAACCCCTGAACCTGGGCTTTTAAGTAACCAGGGAGAAAAAAGTATACACTTTTATTTCATAATGGTTACTTTAAGGAAATAAGTATTAAAGTATGGTGCTCCAAAGCCCAGGAACCAAGGTCTGATGCCTCTGGAGGGGCAAGCAGCTCCCAGAAAGCAACACGAGGGCTTCCGTGGACGGGTCCTTTTATCGTCGATATGGGAGTTTCCGAAAATGAGGGGTACCTTATTTTGGGGCCCTTATATAATAAGGATCCTGCTATTCAGGGTACTATATTAGGGTCCCCTATTTTCGGAAACTCCCCTTTGGGACTTATTCGAATAGGGCTCCTTTAAGTAGTAGTAGTAGTAGCAGTAGTAGTTGTTGTTGTAGCTGTAGCTCCTGAAGCGCTTTTTGAAGCCCCAGGGACCATTCCACAACAACCCGGTACAACTCCGAACCCTTCTCTCGAAGCCGTAAACCCTAGTCCCAGGGATCCCAACCTGGACCTGGACCCTAAAGGTTACCCAGAGACTCCAATATCCCTTATTAAGTATATACCTTACAAATTTTAGTAGGATTCCTAGTATGATTTAAGGAATATATTCCTTAAGAAAGGGATGCTGGAGTCTCTGCTTAAAGCCTTGAACCATAAACCCCAAACCCCAAAGCCGCAGCTTCAAATCTTTGCAGCCCTGAGCTCTCGGTAGTCTGACCAGGAACCTCCAAAGCGGCACGGACCAACCGGAGTTCCGCCAGGACCAGCGAAAGCTCGGCACGTCGTGTGGGCCTGAGGAAGGGCTATGGCGTCTTATGCGGCTTTATTGGGCCTTGCCGGGCTTTGTGAGGCCTATTCGGAAGGCGGCTTTCACAAGGACTTTGATGTGCTAACGGTTTATTTTCGCCATTCAGACCGAACCTCCTATGATTAATTAGCAACAACCTTTCGAAACGAAAGATGATAAACCTGTGCATCCGGTCTTCAAGTTATCCATAGCAAACCAATTTCTGTATCAGGTTCACATCAGGGTTTACGGTTTAAGGTTTAAGGTTCTCGGGCAATTTAAATGTTCCGCGGCTTGTCGCAATGGGGGCACGATGAGACAAAAGGAAGCAGGCAAGCAACTCCGTTGTTGTTTGCTGAACATACGGATCCCTCTTGCAATTAGGACCAAGTGTGCAAAATGTGCAAAGTGATAGTGATAACACTTCGGCGAAACGCTCACTCCTGCATGCAATTTAACATCTGATTGTATAGTCCCTAGGGCCCCAGTATACAAATAGTTCCTACTTTGGGGTCTATAGTCTATATCTACCCTAAACCCTAAACCGCCAAACCCACCTTGCGCTATTTGGAGCTCCAGGGAGTTGCGCATATCACGAACTTCGAAAGACTTGTGTTGGCTACTTGTACGTACTTGTGCCCAAAAGAATCTCCATACTCCAACGTAGGCCGAATTTCAGTACAACATCACTGTAAGCCCACATCGAAACCTAAATCAACTATTCAACACTGCAACACTTTATCGTAGACCCTTCCCCGACAATGAGAAATGGAGAGACTAGGTGGAACGGTGGAACATCGAACCCAGGCGCCCGCAGTGACGGGACATGGCGTGCGTGCGCCTTTCATGACGCTTTCCGCTTTCCGCGGTCAACAGCTCAGGATTGAGGGTTCGGAGCCTTGCAACGGCTATCTCAGGACCGTGTCTACATGCTGCAGTAATTAGTTGAGGATAACGGGTTCCAGACGGGCCCTATTTCGTACTGACGGGCCAAGTAGAGGCAACATCTGGATCTGATACTAGGTGTCGATTTCAAGAACCCCCAAGAGTACTTATAGTAGAGATTAACAGGTATACCCAATCGGCACCCAGCATAAGGCTTTGCGGTTTGGGAACTGTACCAATGGTTTTAAAGCATCCGAAGGGCAGCCAAGAAAGCCCAAACAGCAACAGCTATATGCATAACTTGACCTTAAAACTCTAAGCTCTTAAAGTTATAAACACATACACCAGCAAACTACAGGCCCGAGAACATCGGAAGCTGCTTTGTCACAGCGTTCCCTCCCTCGCTTGCTAGGTCGCTCTCTCCCTCTCTCTCTCTCTCTGTCTCTCTCGCTCGTGGTATGCCCGTATGCATATGTACGTGCGTATGTATGTATGTAGGCAGGCATGTATGTATCGTAGCAGTATCTATTGGTACATGTTTGTACAGGCAAAGGAACATTATAGACATACAGGTATGTAGGCCTACATACCAAACGCGAGAATTATAACTTGAGTGGGTTCAGACTGCTGAAGCTAAACCATCACTGACGTGACTCTACAGGAATCCTCGAAAACCGCGGGGGCCTAAACCTGCAGATCCTCCAACTAACAGCTGAGGATCTCATGAGGACACCTAAAGTAGCTAATATCAATTATGAGTCTAAAAGTTTAGTAGCCCCAATCCTAGACTCCTGTGTAGCATTCTTGATGGTGCGGTGGGCATCTCACCTGAAATCCTTATCGATTTCGACACCGGGACCCCGACAGCCTGCAGATTGTCAACAGCCACAGTAGTAAAGTAGTAGCGATAGTACTAGAAATGGGAAGATTAAGCTAAACAACCCGAACAATAAGAACCAGCTTAATAATGATACTAACCGTTGTAGCATGGACTTATAGTAACTCCAGTCGTAGTAATAGCAATAGCCATAGTCATAGTACTAGTACTAGGAACTAACACTAGCAGCAATCATGGTAAGGGTAATGATAATTTTACGAGTATAAGACAGTAGACGTGTTTGTACTCATGATAACAACGTTACCATCGATTCCTAGACCACGTGTCCCAAACCCAGCCCTCAACTCCACATGCACAAAGCCCAGCTCTGACCCAACCCAAGCCTGCAAGACTATTAACACATTCATCTCCAAACCGGGGACGCAATGCAGCCAAGCTATGTGTAGGCTCGTGAATTGGGATCGTCTCCAATCCTTCTCTAATCTCTTGAACATTAGCAAAGTCTGGTATGACAAGCTTTGTCCTGTCATTGTCTGACTCTACGGCTTCCACTTCTAGTCGTCTAGCATCACGAATCACGACCTGCAGATGTGTGCATCAACGGTAAACCTGCTGTGCAACCTTAAGATAATCAAAATGGCTTCTTCGCCACGAGACACCCCGAAACTTAAACCTCAACAGAGCCAGCTGCACCAAGAAGCTGCCTGAAGAGTTTGCACGGAAGTTGACATTGACACAATACTTGGAGGCTCGTGGTTGTTTGTAAGTGGGTTTATCAGTAGGATTACCAGTTATAACCCACATTATAAAGGGGACTCAAAACCCCACTTATGAATACCCATGAGCCTCCAAGTGGGAATGTTGAGAGGTGGGAGATGGAACCGGGGTCAGCATTTACAGCTTTGAATGCAGAGATTGCGGAGTGTGCTCAACCCCCCAAAGTACGCATAATCATGGCCCGACACCTACAAAAGGCTATAATTCTGCAAACTTCTGGGGTCCGGGTACACACTAAATCCTCCAGAGGCTGTTCCATGAAACTACTGGCGCAAGTTTTCATAAACACCAAACCATAGAACTCGTCGTCGAGGTCCCTCTAAAGTTTTGGGCTTAAGGGCCCGAGGTCCCATCATCAGGCAACGGCCCTGAAACTGCATCCCGATCGGCTTGTGGTTTCGGGTGATACCCCGACATGCAGGGGCTTCTTTGCATCGTCAATGTGATACTAGGCAAGTGGACAGGTCCACGTATGACGGAATAGCGTTTGTGAAGCACCCAAAGGAACAAGTCAAGATACCCACCGTTGGCGCCTGGATTCGGATCCTCTGCGCTGTCGTCGTGCCGGAGTAGGTTGAAGCGGGCCTGGTGCCACTCAGAGCTCCAAAACCGTAAATCCCAAACTCTCAGTGATCCAAGCCTCAACCCCCAACCCCTACTGAAAAAGGACACATAATTGCATGTACAATGCTTTATCTGAGGCTGAAAGAAACCTTACGAGTAACAAAGCTATGGCTATAGATAGGGCTTGGGACCTCTGCATTCAGCTAAAGCCTCGAAGCCTTCAACCACGGTTTAGGGTTGAGGGTTCAGGGTTTAGGATTTGGGGTTTAGGGGTTTAGGGTTTAGGGTTTAGGGTTCAGGGTTTAGGGCTTGGGGCTTAGGGTTTATAGGGACTGCTAACAGATGGTCTTCTGGACGTGGAATTTCCAAGGAGGATTTCCAAGGCTGAATTCGAAGCTTTGCTGCGTGGTACTGTACGTGGGAAATCGGACGTTGAAACCTGGCGCCTATATAGCCCGAAGTTGGGAGTAATGAGTAATTCTACCGATCCGATACTTGAACTTTGCTGAATCGGACACGCAGCTCGCTTTTCGTAAAGGCCAAACGAGATGCCCGACGCTCTCGCAAAATAACTTCAACTGCGCGTCAGACTGCTGCAGGTGTGGCCCTTGTGCGACGGTTCGAATTCCGCACTGTGCGTTGGGCCTGAAGGCGGCGCTCGCTGAACAGGCATGCTGCGAAAACGACAAGCTTCCCACACATGGCGACCTGTCCAGCAATGCAGTGCCGAAACAAAAAGCCATACTTCACAAGTAAATACCATGATGGTCACCGTCCCGATGCAGAAAAGCTCTCTTCTGCATCGATGGTAACCGACACCACATAGTTGTTGTAAATATCGCGGGTTCCTTGCTCCAATGAATGCGGTGGACAACAGGTAGCCCCATGAGGCACGACGGAATCCCTACTTGAAAGGCTGCCCCTGTGCCAAGCCTCGCCACTCACTGTCTTCACATATAAACCAAACGGCCGTGGTCTCAATTCCAACCTGACGAACTGTCCATCAATAACCCCTACGAACCGAAAGCTTTGACGATCCGCGACACTTATTCTCTGTGGGCATAGAGACCGATGCCTACTCTATCGTAATGTTATAGCGCAGGCATCACACGTCAAGAAAAAACGAATCTACTTACATGATCATGTGGGTACAACTAGTTTCCTTATATTCGCTAACATTACGTAATGCTGGAGCTGATTGCAAATGTATGTACCGATGTGGACAATTATTCATGTCTAATCTTCTCTATATTCGTTTACTATACTCACTAGACCTAGAAAAAGATATCGTATCACTAAAGACTGATGCTGAAGCTCGCATTTATGCTACAATACTCCAAAGCTTATAGACCCCAAAGACTCTAGACTCTACCCAGAGGCCCCAAAGTAGTTCCTTTTGGGGATTCCCTTATAGAATTCTAAATATGAACCCCCAAAAGGAACTACTTTGGGGCCGATGGGTAGACCATGAACCCCAAGCATGAAACACGGCCCTGAGGGCCAATTGCCGCTCACGACTGGCGAACGCCAGAGACTCAGTTGCCTCGCAAAGGATTCTGGTTTAGGGTTTAGGGTTTAGGTTTTTTTTTAGGGTTTAGGGTTTAGGATTCTCCTCAAGACGCTGCGCGTGGCATTCATAGGCTGATTGAATCTGCCAGATGTAGGGTTCAAGGCTAAAGGTCCAAAGCTGGAAATGCGGAGTCTAGAGAGATGCGTGTTTTCGGTCTTCGAGTCTTGGTCTAGTTACCCAGATCTAGAGGCCCCAAAGTAGTTCCTTTTTGGGATTCCCTTATAGAATTCTAACTATGAACCCCAAAAAGGAACTACTTTGGGGCCTATGGGTAATTACTTCGGGTGCTAGATTTGACTAACCGGATTGCGACTCTGTCGCGTCTTTGGCCTGTAGGGTGTCTTATGCCGGTATAACAGGTTCGTGACTCAGACAGACGGGTTTAGAGGATTGAAGGTTGAAGTTGGTTTGGTGTACCTACTTTTGTCAGATCCAACCATTGTGCACTCCCGAGTGCAGTTCATCGTGCTCATGTTGCCTGCCACAACTCGGAAAATCGATAAATCAACAAGTTGAGTGATGGCTTGTGTTTTGTGTCTACTGTGCGGCTAATTAGCAGATCGAAAGTATCTTACGCAGGACGCAGGCCTATGTGACAATACTCCACGTTGTGCCAATTCCTTCATGGCTCCAATCGCTGCTGGCTAGGAAATCGGGCCGTGCGCGTGGAGTAGCCCGCAGTCCGTTGGGAAGCTGTCGGATGCCTCCATGTGCCTTTCTTCGGCAAGTTTGATGTCTCCTTTTTCGCTTTTTATACTTTGCATTCGCTGTGTGTCCCAGCACGGATGTCCGTGGTGGTGCACTTTGCCACTTGGTTCACCTTTTGCCGAAATATGTTCTTCTCCATCATCACCTTTCTCATGGAGCCCCGCCCAGGCTGGCTGGTCCAGGGCTGGACCCGTGTTGGGAAGCCCAAAATACCTGTAGTCTCCATTGTAGTTCCTTTTTGGGGTTACCTTATAGGATCCTTATTATATATTTGGTTAAACCAAAAAAAGGAACTACAATGGAGACTATAGGTAGAACAAGGACGGGCCAGAATCGCTTCATGCACTCGAGGAAGGCGTGGGTCCAAGCCTCGGGCAAGGTCGTTTTGGTGAGAGCCTTCCCTAAGGGTCCACGTGCCCAAATACTAGAAACTTTGGCCTTAAAGTAGCCCCTATACAGGTACATTGGGGCAATAGTATACACTATTTGGGTACATGGACCCTTAGGCCCCACCCCCGCTATGAAGGACTACTATTGGCGAGTCTCTCATAGGACGTTGAATCTGTCCCCTAAACCACAGAAACCCGGCAGCAGAGGAAGGAATGTCACGACACATCACTAAACCCTAAACCCTAAAGCCTACTTTAAACCCTGAACCCTGCTTGCACCCCCTAAAGCCCTAAACCCTACGCCGAAAGTTGAAAGCCCGGGGACGGTCCTGGAGGCCTGCGACATCAAGCCAGCAGCATGGCCGGTCCGGAAGGGGCTAGCCCTTCATTGCCTTAGCGTCTTTAGGGCTTCAGCGATTCAGGGCTGGAGGGATGAGAATTTCCTACAAATTATAAGGTTCAGGATCAGGGTTTAGGATGTTTCTCCAGGATTTGTTTAGGTTGCAACTTTGGTCTAAGACTTTGCCCAAATACTTTATACTGACTACTTTAAGGCCAAAGTATATGTGTAGTTCTCTTTATTAAGGCTAACGCGGCTAAAGTCCTGTTCACGGTCCTTTTTACAAGGCTGCCGTACTGTTTTTTGGGGAGCTGAACTGGGACACTAATCCGAGTCCTAGACTTCGAAGGCTGCCATAGAAAAAGACGGAAACTCGCTGATACCATGCTGAACGGATGCACATCGAGGTTTCGGGTATATCATGGTCCGCTTTCCCTGAACTCTAGACCCGAAACTCTAAACCCTAAACCCTGAACTGTTGAACTCTAAGCCCTGAGCTCTAAACCCTAAACCCAAAGCCCTAAACCCCAAAAGACAGCCCCTTGGTCCGGATTAAACTCCACCCTAAACCCTAAAATCCTAACCGCTTAAAACCAAACTCCTAACCCCTACACAAAGCCCAGAAACCCTAACACCCGAACCCCTCAACACTAAAGAACGATCAGCGAAACCAAAAACCCTAGAATCCTAACCCCTTAAAACCAAACTCCTAACCCCTACACACAAAGCCCAGAAACCCTAACACCCGAACCCCTCAACACTAAAGAACGATCAGGGAAACCCTAAACCCTAGAATCCTAACCCCTTAAAACCAAACTCCTAACCCCTACACAAAGCCCAGAAACCCTAACACCCGAACCCCTCAACACTAAAGAACGATCAGGGAAACCCTACACCCTAGAATCCTAACCTCTTAAAACCAAACTCCTAAGCCCTACACACAAAGCCCAGAAACCCTAACACCCGAACCCCTCAACACTAAAGAACGATCAGGGAAACCCTAAACCCTAGAATCCTAACCCCTTAAAACCAAACTCCTAACCCCTACACAAAGCCCAGAAACCCTAACACCCGAACCCCTCAACACTAAAGAACGATCAGGGAGAGTTGCAGGCGCCGAAGGGGTTGCCGCCGAAGCCTCTTGGTGGAGCTTTCAGAGCTGAGAGGCTTTCGGGCTACTGTAACGGGTCACAGCGGGGGATCCCATGAGGGTTATTATTAGCTTAGTTGCTGAGTTCATAAGCCCCCAAAAGGGTACACTTTCAGCTTTATAGTGGGTCATATTATCCCAAAAAGTATGAAGTGTATCCACTCAGCTGCTAAGTTAAGGTTTTGGGATGTGGGGCTCAGGCTCGAGGGTGTGGGTTTGGCTCGAGACTGGGCATGTCTCGAAAATGTGGATTTTTGTTTTGGGGCTTGGGGGTTCGGGGTTTAGAGCCAGTTTAGGTTAAGCACCAGAAGATGATGCTGCAATGGCTCTCTGTCCACAAGTTGCTCACTCAATCAGTCAATCAGCCAGTCCATCAATCAACCCATGCATCCATCCACCCATCCACCCGTCCACCCATCCACCCATCCACCATCCACCCATCCACCCATCCATCCACCCACCCAGCCAGCCAGCCATCCAGCCATCCATCCATTCATCGATCCATCTGTTCACGCTTTCACGCATTCGCGCATTCATTGATTCAATTCATTCCCTGAACCAAGCAAGCAAGCAAGCCCGGCAGGCAGCCAGCGAGCGAGCAAGCAATTAATCAAACAACCTCTTCGTGATGCGATTCGCTTAGCACAGCCGTCAGTCGTCAGAAACACCAGAATCCCATCGAAACGCGGTCTTTCAAGCATGGGACTTGCAAGCCCTAGACCCTAAACCCTAAACCCCTAAACCCTAAACCCTAAACCCTCAACCCCGAAACTCCAAGAGCCCTGGCCTTCTTGCAATGCCCGGATCCCGGTAGCTTTCCACTCTGCAGTGCCTGATTCAAGCTTCGGGGCTTGGCGTATCCAGGCGGACCCTGACGCCCAATCCAAGACCTCAAACGCAGAAGCCCCAAGCCGCAAAGCATGAGCCCTAAAAACACCAGACTCTGAAATTTAAGACTTTCATAATCTCTAAATAGCTGAACTTGTAGACCTCAAAACCCATATTCATATTATGTGATACCTAACTGCATCTGGACAAATGATACAATGTACCCCGAACTTCCGGGTTGAAGGTCGGATTTACCTGCTGCAGGTTGCATGGGGCAGAAGCACACCAGGGTTGTTTCGGGCTCACCCAAACCCCAAACTGTAGGCCAAGATTACATGGTCCAAGAAATTCCGACTTGCGGTTTCTAAGACTCTGACATAGGGTATATAGTATACCGCAATTATAATGATAAGGATCCCCCAAAATAGTAATAGGTAGTTATTCAATCGCCCCTTGTAATAGTCCAAGCCTTCGGCTGCCTTCGACTGACTACCAACCCCTCAAAACAGCTAAGAAGGATTTCGCTGGAGCTGCTGCTCCTCCTGGTTTAGGGGGTTAGGCGGTTTAGGGTTTCCTGGAAACATCAACACCATAGCACTTGAGGCAAAGCACTGTTGGCTCGCACCATAGTGACTTGCCACACCAGGTCGTAGCATCTGGCAGTGGCGCACGCTCACCAGGCAGGGGCTCGTAATCATCACCCTAAACCCCGAACCCTAAACCCTAAGTTTGCTTGCTGGCTGTTCCGTCTTCAACTGATGTGCCTCGGAACTGGCAAATAAAAGTCCTGAAACATGCCCTTATATGACACCCTAGCAGCCCAGTTCCCTAAAGACCTCAGTCACCGTCTACGAACGTTCAGCCGAGTTGCTCTGAGTCTCCGTAGACACACCTGAGGTTTATGGTTTCGGGCTTAGGGTTTGAGGCATGGTGTTTCGGAGCTACGATCTTTCTGCAAGTTCTCATCTGGCAGCTTCTATGGGAGTGGGACGTTCTGTACGGATATCCCCACAGTGAAACCCATAATGTACAGTCAGCAGCACCGTAATACACGCCCCACATCATGTACACAAGTACCGCACCGAAAGCAAATTAAGGCAGTTTATCATCGCTGTGGTATACCTGCCTCATCGATTTCCCTACGCACATGCTGGAAACCCTAAATCCATGAAACCTGGATTGCCAAACATTTTGCACAAGTCACGCAGGCTGTATCGCCATACTGAAACCCACCCCTCAACCCTAAACCCACTGTTATTATTATTGCTTGGCAAAGTCGCGCAGGCTCTTTGAATGACGTCGATGGGCACTTCTTTGGCCACTTCCTCGGGACTCAAATTAGCGGCCTTCGAGCTCGCCCGGCCCTACTTCGGGTTTTGGCTTAGGGTTTACGGGTTCAGTGGTTCAGGGGTTTATGTTTATGGGTAAACGGTTTAAGGGTTTTGGCTTAGGGTTTGGGGGTTTATGGGTTTAGGGGTAAACGGTTTAAGGGTTTGGGGGGTAGGGATTAGGATTTAGGCTTGCTTCGGCTTTGTCCCTTGGGCTTTAGGCTTTGCGGGGTTGAGGGTCAAGGCTCGAAACACAACCCAGTCAATGCATACACCTCAAACTACACCCAAACCCTAAACCCTAAACCCCTAAACCCTAAACCCTATACCCGATAGTACCCTTGTGCCAGCACCAGGCAGAATATCGTTGGCCGAACCTGCGCTCGAAACCCTGAGTCCCAAACCCGATAAGTCCCGACGCCTAAACACCGAGCTGAGCCCTGAAATATGAACCCCAAATCCTAGTGGGGGGTACCTTATTTGGGCCCTTATAATAAGGACCCTACTATTTAGCGTACTATATTAGGGAACCAAAGGTAAGTAACCCCAAACCCTTGACTATGGACCATAAACTCCGAACCCTATGTTTTCCGCTCTAAGCAAGCCCGCAAAATAGCGGCATGACCTACTGCCTGCACGTAAGTCCCTCAGGCTGCATGTACCTATAAAGTATATACTTGCAAGGCCTTACGGCACCAACCAAAGGGAAGCCCGTTAAGGCCTAAGTATATACTATATAGGTACATGGAACCATTCAGAGACTGAGTAAGTATCGGGTCTGCTTCTCGCGCCAAAGCCTGAAGTTCGGGGCTTGCGGGTGGCATCTTGGGCCTCTGGTTATGGGTATGGGCTTAGGGTTTAGGGTTTAGGGTTCTGGGTATGGGGTTTGGGGCATACTGCTTTGGATTTGGTCTTCGGGGCTTCGGTCTCTAGCTTGGATTTTCGGGTTGGGCGATTCACAATTTCTGCCCGAAGCCCTATAAACCCTATACCCATAGGCCCCAAAGTAGTTCCGTTTTGGGGTTCATATTTAGAATTCTATAAGGGAATCCCAAAAAGGAACTACTTTGGGGCCTCTGGGTAAGCTCTAAGCCCTAAACCTTAACCCTGAAGAACCTACCTTTTTAGGGTTCCCTATTATGATTTCCTTATATAAGTCCTTAAAAAGGTAGGTTCTTCAGGGTTAAGGTAAACCTTAAGACTAGCAAAGTAGTTCCGTTTTGGGGTTCATATTTAAATTTCTATAAGGGAATCCCAAAAAGGAACTACTTTGGGGCCTCTGGGTAAGCTCTAAAGCCTAAACCTTAAGACGAGCAGCTTAAAGCTCTGCTCCTTGACTTCCACGCCCAAGGCCTGTGGCACTGTGCATCACTCCGGGGCTCTCAGGTCCCGGGGCTTCGTGGTCTACGTCTTCGAGGCTTCAGGTTTTAGAGTTTAAGGTCTACGTCTTCGGGAGGTATGGTCTAACTAGGGTTCAGGGGACTTTTGGGCTATCTGTCGGGTTTAACTTCCAACCTCTAGGGCTGCAGTATATTCTGGTTGCTGTTCAATTGGCCCTGGTCTCAAGGCAGGTGCGATCGCAAGCAAGATTCCCACTGAGGTATCCAGTTTGGGAAGCGACCGCCAAGAAGGCCCGATATCAGCTCGGCTGCAAAGAGAAGACACCTAGCCGCATACCCAATGAATCGGTATCGCCATCAACAAAAGGAAGGCCAGACGATGTCGTAAACCACCGCGCCTCCCCCCGTCCGATTTAGGGCTTATAGGGCTTCGGTCACTACAGCTGCTGTTTCGGATTAGCAGTTCGACTTCTTCAAATTTTCGGTTCAGATTCCCAACTCATACACGCACACGCAACACTCACCTCTCCCACCATGCACCCCAGATCTCCTCCTTCCGAAACCTAGACCCGAAAAGCCTTCTTCGTTATGGAACCGAACCCTTACCTAGAGGCTCCATATATAGTACCATTGTGGAATTAGGTCCCTCAAACCCTGATAGGGATGGTCTTTTGGAGTCTAATTCCATCATGGTACTATATGGAGCCTCTGGGTTAAGGAAACCTTCATGGGATCCTTCAAGGGACCCCACAGCTTGCCTTGGCCAGGCTGGGGATATCTTCGTGTTGCCAGGCCGCCACCACCGTGTCCCGAGGACCGATTAGGGACCTGACCTTGGTCAATCTCCGATATCCCACAGATTTAACTCGTATTAGGGATCCTACTATAATTTGAAGGTATATTCCTTAATTATAATTAAGGGCTATTGGAGTCTCCGAACTCTTAGTATAGAGTTTAGGGTTTTAGGGTTTAGGGCTTTGGGGGTTTAGGGTTTTGGGGATTTAGGGTTTGGGGGTTTGGGGTTTAGGGTGCTGGGGTTGATGGTTTGGGGTTTAGGGTACAGGGTTTTGGGTTTAGGGTTTACCCTAAACCCTAAACCCTGAACCCTAAACCCTAAACCCTAGGGTTATGGCGACCAGCTGGTTGATCAAATTTTGAATGAACGCACTAGGTAGCCGATTCTGTTATTTTCTAGGCGTTGCGATAAAGGCACCTTTTCTCCTAGGGCTTCTGCATTCAGAGCAAGCTTTCTTTCAGGGCTTCGGGCTCGCTGTGTAGGATATGTTTAGGGTGTTAGGGTCTGTCCATTGATCTATCTAAGAGTCTATCTATCGGTCTATATACATGCACAGTATGTCGGTAAGAACGAATCCATAAGCAGAGAGAGACACACGGAGAGTGAGGGAGTGAGAGAGAGGGAGAGAGAGAGAGAGAGTGGGGTAGACAGAGAAGTGCAGAGTGTAGGGTCCTGAATACACACTCGTCGATCGGATTAAGAGCCCCACGTGCTGCGCGAAGCAGTCGGCGTCTTTCTGTCGAATTGGGGCTGCGGCGAGTTGAGATGAGAGAAAAATCTAGCCCGCTCTTATAAATCCGTAATGACTCTACATCCGAGAAACATGGAAACCTACACCGCCCTAGACACACTTCTCTAAGCTATGAATTCGTCGAAAATGGCAGCTAAACCCCGGCTACGGTTTAGGGTCTAGGGTTGGCTATGGACGTCAGCCTCTGGAGGAGCTTCAACACTGACGTACAATTCAAATGCTGCCCTTCCCGACAGTAGAAACCCATAACATGACCTCTGACCCCACGATCCCCCCTAAACCCAAACCTTAAACGCTAAACCCTAAACCCAAACCTTAAACGCGAAACCCTAAACCCAAACCTTAAACGCGAAACCCTAAACCCTAAACCCAAACCTTAAACGCTAAACCCTAAACCTTAAGCCCTGAACGACTGTCCCAAGCTCCCTGTTCCCAGGCTTGGGGTCTTTGAGCTACATGCTCTCAACATCCCTCAATCCTAAACCGAAAGACCCCAAGGCTCCATGTACCTATATAGTGTATGTGTGTGTTATATATGTTATATATGTTATATATGTATATGTGTATTTATATGTAACTGTATAATATGTATGTATGTGTATACATATAGACTTATAGGCTTATAGGCCTTCATTGGTACCTGTATAGGAACCCTTTTGGCGCCTAAGTAATATACTATATAGGCACAGGGAGGCTTAGGGCTTAGGGAGCTCCAAAGCTCAGAAAATCGCGGCTCCTTGTCGCAGGGTTGCTGCAGCTCCAGGCCCAAGTTTCCTAGGTTCTTGTTAAGGGATTTAATTTGATTTGCCACAATAAAGAAACTGGGCTTTTAAGTAACCAGGGAGAAAAAAGTATAAACTTGTATTTCATAAGGGTTCCTTTAAGAAAAAAATATTAAAGTATGGTACTCCAAAGCCCAGGAAGCCACATTATTTACTATAGATCCCTATGATGGTAAGTTAAATGAAATTTCTTAGCAAGAGCCAAGTTTCGGGCCAGGGGTGCTGCAGTGTCCCGTGGCCGGGTGGACTCCCCTGGTCCCAACAGGAAGAGGAATCTAATGGTGTGATCCTGCAAGCCTCATATGCCCCTAACAACCTAGCGAGCCAAAGCCCCTTACACCGGAATCCCGCCAATCCTGATACATCTGCCGAAGCCTTGAATCCCCAACAAGAGCCTACACACCTTAAACACATCCGTATCCCTTGACCTTGCTGAAGCCAAACAAATACTAAAGCGCTAATCATCCTTAACGCGGGCCCTTGCCTAAACAACAAGCCACCTTTCACTCTTGATTCCTCCTCTCTTGAGCTATCCATTGAAACCGTAAACCTAGCAGGCCCAAACTCATAGTGCCACACTCATCTCATCTCTTGTGATATAGTCATAGTGAGCAACCCCCTGCCTTGACGCACCTGGCTCGCCATAACGGCTGTGGCTTCCCCATACGGCATCCTATGATCACAGTTTGGAGAGTTTAGGCGAGCAGAGTAGGGTCTAGCTAAAATTTAAGGCTTTGGGAGATTTACGGAGTGTGCGGGGTTCAGGAACACACGTGATCACTGGTCAAGTCAAAAATGTTGTAGCACTGACTATTGCTACTCAGCCG
Source organism: Symbiodinium sp. clade A Y106 (assembly GCA_003297005.1). Lineage (NCBI taxonomy): Eukaryota > Dinophyceae > Suessiales > Symbiodiniaceae > Symbiodinium > Symbiodinium sp. clade A. The sequence continues at coordinate 23,190 of BGNK01001128.1, read as the reverse complement.
TGCCGCTTTTTTACACGGTGCCCTGGGGACGCATTCTCGGCAGTAGAGCCCTGTCAAAAGCGGACGACACTGTCCCACCAGCTGAGGTGACGACACTTCACTGCTGCGACTGCTGCTCATGCAGTTCCTCGGTGCGCAGCGCCGCTGGTGATGAAAGTCAAGTCTAGGGTTTAGGGTTCGTTTCAACGCAACACCACACTTCACAGTCTGGTGCTCGAACCCTCCTGCCGCAGCTCACTGCGACCACAAGGTTTTTTCTCTAACTTTATCAGATTTGCACGTGCTGGGAAGACTGAAGACTGGAAAGACGGATCATGAATTGCCTTCTCATGCTTTCCGCACCACCTTCCAATTGCCTGCGCCCATCGAATTAGGCTGCTGCTTGTCCAACTTATGGCAGACGATCTATGGCAATCGAAGATGCCAAGAACCGGACACCGGGTCATGCAGAGCCGTTGCAACGCTTTCTTGCACTAGCCGCTGGTCGAAAATTATGAACACGCTCGGGATATAAGTTTAGTCGGCTTCATTTGCAGGTCCTTTCCTTCTGCTCCATGATGCTTGGGAAAGAACCTTCACCCAAAACTCCCATACGGCAAAGCAATCCTCGATGCAACAGACTATAGCGAAACGCGAGCCTGAACCGACAGCCTAAACCGAAACTCGTCGAAAGACGGATATGAGGCCAGGTTCGCCAAATACTGTGCTCGGTGCTTGCCCACCACTGTCAAACCAGTGCCGCAGCCCTTGCACTTCCTGAGGGCTGTCGCTAAGTTTCAAGTTGTGTCGGGTTTAAACGGTCCCTCTTGCGCTTAGGGCTTGGGTTACAGTTCGTCTTTCGCCTATATTCTTATTCTCGCCAGCAACCTTTCTGAGCTAAACTCAAAGCTGCACAACCCGGGACACAAACCAGATCGAGGAAGGTGGTTCTCTTCCACATTTTGCAGCAAGGTTCAAACAAGCCTTCACCGTTTTGCGGGGGGCAGCAGATCTCGTTTGCCAGACGAGTTCAGGGGATCAGGGTGTATAGGGTTTAGGGATTGAAGCTTGCAGGTGCAGCTCGTGCTCGCCAAGAGTCTCACCGTGCCGGACGAGGTTAATGACCGCCTTAGCTGCTGCTACTATGGGAGTTTGTTGTAATTTGAAAGGGTACCTTATTTCCGGGGTCCGTATAATCTTAGGATAAGGATCCTCCATTTAGGGTCTATGTCGGGCCCCTTGTTTCTAGATCTCTCACATACTCCCTCCTGTCCCGTCAACAAACAAGGCCCTAGTAAGACTAAAGTACCCGGACGTCGTTGCCAATGGGAATCTAGAAAAATGGCTTTGAGGCTGGACTAGGTTAGACACTGTAGCATAATTTCAGACCAAAATCGAAACACCAATCGCCAAACTATGTGCTTAACGCAGGGACCTTAATAATTAAGATTGGGATGGATACGGTTTTTGGGTAGACTACAGTATGGTGTTTGCTCTTCCGACAGACTGTCAACGACATGGGTAAGCCAGGGCATATGGCTTCCGGGGACGGGGCAGGCTAGCGGCACTCGGCTCATTTCAACAAAGAGTGGAAAAAAAACGATATCCGTTCAGGTATATGAACCCCCGCTATCCAACTAACATAAGGTTCCATTCGTAATTACAGACATACATGCATGCATATATACACAACAAGAGCGGGGGCAGCGGGGGGGTGNGGGGGGAGAGGAGAGGGAGGGAGGGAGGGAGGGATGGAGGGAGGGAGAGAGGGAGAGAGAGAGAGACAGAGACAGAAAAAGAGACAAAGACAGAGTCGGAGACAGACAGACAGGTAGACGGATATGCATGCATTGCAATAATACCTACATACGTACAGACAGGCAGGCATACTTACATATACATGCGTCATCCATGCACAGATTTTCAATATCGCCCATGCGTACCTATGTTGGTCGAGCATTCAGGGGATAAATCAGGTTGGGATTCCTTTGCTTCGGTACTTTAGCTCGGATGCATATTGTACATATACATATATTTGTATATATATATAATATTCTCAACAGTGCCGATTTCGACCAGGTGCCGTCTCCTGCATCGCACCCACCTGCCCCAGAGCGCACAATGCTACAATGAGCGACATTGCACGGCAATGGAGGAAGGGTGTTTCTAGCGGCTAGCAGCATGCATTTGAGCCTGTCATCTCAAGAAAGTGTGACTGAGTGGCCAAGCTCAAACGAAACAATGCAGCTCATCTCCCTCCGTGGGACAAACCCTGCGGTCGCAAGCGTCCACGGCACCGAGTCAACATTTCCATAAAACGGGTTCTGCAGGGTTCTGCCCAAGGATTCGTTCAGTCTGGCGCAGAGCCTCCTGCTTCGGCAGAGGAAAATTTTGAAGGACGTCGGAGTCGAAGCGGCTTGAATCAAGCTGGAGGCTGTCTTGCGGCCTGCTGACCAACCATCATCGAGGCATCGAAGAACCCCTGAAGCTGCGACTACTTAAGGCCAAGGCCTCTTAAGGCACTGCCGCTATGGAGCCATACCGGACATGAACAGCGCCGTCATGGCCGCAAGCTCTCTGCGATGCAGCTCCTCTCGGAGTGCCTTGTCCCCTCTTCTGCACTGCAGGACGGAGAGCTCCCGCAAGTCGCCCTTGGCCAGGGAAAGGTCTTTGCGTGGTGGACCAGTGCACACCGAGCCGTCTTGCAGGCGCAGCTGTGCGCAAAGAAATGCACCCTTGAAGCCAGGTGCCTGACCCGGCACAACTCCATCAGGAAGGGTCTTTACACCCCTTGCTTTCTGCAACAGGTGTTGCAGCATGTTCTGCACCTGCTGACGCAAGAATTCCAGTTTCTGGAGGCTGCTTCGCATTCTCTCTTCTTGGCCTGCCGCTGCTGCTCCTGCTGCTGCCTCCTTTCTCTTCTTTCTTGTCGTACTTTCTCCGTGGCCTCCCAAACAGGAATTAGCTCTTCCAGGTCAACTCTCTTATTGCTGCTCGTCGAACGCCTGCAGCGGAATCGAATACGAATAGCAGGAGACTGGGAGTTTGCCCTGCTCGAATGCATCTCAGCAACTGCATCGCTGAGGGCCTCTCTGAAGCTACGGCCAGATGCGCGGTGTTCGTAAAATCGTTATCGCATATACGCACCAAGCTGATATGCCGATATGCATGTCAATGATCTTGTCCAGGTCCACGCTGCGTTGTGAGAATGCCCAACTCCCTCAAAACCCACGCTGGTGGTGTAACAGCCGCCATGCTTGTCTCCCCAGATTCCTCGCCGGGGTTTCCTGCCTCTGCCTTGCAGATCGCCGTCCCTGACTGCTCCTCCCTGGGCTTCTTCATCTGTGGCGTCGTCTTAGCGATCCCACAGATGGCCAACAAAGGATCGTTCGGCTCCGTTGGCTCTGCTTCCTCGGAAAGCTCCTCACTGTCGGAGTCAATTTCGCCGACGGAAGCGAGGAAGTCGAGGAGTTTTCGTAGAACCTCCGCAGACATGGACTTGATGCGGACGTTTCGGAGTGCCGGCTGGCTCAGCCCGAGCAGCTCTCGCACTCAACTCGCATGGTCCTTGCTCTCTTCCGGTGGCTGTTCGGGACTGTCACTGGGCTTCCCAGCTGGTCTCGTGCCAGGAAAGCCTGATCAGATTATACACATGCTAAACCCTGAGCCTAAACACAGAACTCGGCTTCAAGAAGAAAGGCTTAAGGCTTAAGGCTTAGAGAAAGAGAAAGTTTAGGCGAAGCACAACAGAAGGTAGCACACCCTGAAGACCCTAAAAGCCTAGAGTCCCAAATTCTAAAACCCCAATGAACTAATCCCCAAGACCCAAACCCAAAAGCCTGAAGCCCTAATTCTTAAGCCCGCCAAAGCACTTAGAGAGAGAGAGAGGGAGACAGAGAGAGAGAGAGATACATATATATATATATATACATATAGGTGTATATATATATATACGGATAGATGGATGATGGATAGATGCATAGATAGATATAGCACCCTTCAGAGATCCCTATACGCCGGCGGCCTCTAGCGGTTGGCCCACAGAGCGGCAGAAGTCCTCTGCAAATGTCCGGCTTATTCAAAGCTTTCGGGTCCAATCTGGAGGCTTGAAAATTACTTGGGTAAGGGGCAAGGTGCTTCCACCATGATGGAGCGCGTCCACATGCAAACCGTACGACCAACCTTGGTGCGTTCGGGATGTGGTCTTAATTACATTTCAAAAGCCTTCCAATTGGGCTACCTTGTTCTAGTCACATGTAGGGCCAAAACATACCTCAACCCCTCACCGTCCATGTACAAAAAATGTATATACTTTGGCACTAAAGTGCTTACATATTATAGGGACTACTTGAGGCCATAGTATATGATGTTTGGGCACATGGACGCCTAGGGAGACCTTACAATCCTCAATAAATAAGAATACGGCATGAGGGTTTGACACGGCAAGCCCGTGAGGATCTAGGCTTGTCGTGTGAGGATCTGAGCTACACGGTTACAGTTAGAAAACCCAGCAAGACCAAGCTGGTCACTTAGGACAGTTTATCGAGCCCACTGCCCTTGCCGAATCGGAACGTTTTATACATTTACCCTAAAAACTAAACCCCATAAAACCCCTAAAACTACCACCACCAAAAACTTAAGTCGTAAACTCTAAGGGCTCATGTCAAGATTCCCACCTCTGCGAGCCAGGCCCAAGCAGCCTCGCTCCTGGCGGCAGCCCGAAAATTGCTGTTTAGGGTTTAGGGGCTTTAGGGTTTCGGGTTTCGTTCGTTTTTGTTCCCCAAATCCCTAGAGACTCATTAGCGATCCAGGGTTGCGGGGTTAGCGGTTTAGGATTTCGTGTTCTATAGAATCAGAACAGTCGTTGTAAATATGTGTGCGGAAGCCGGTTCGAACCCCAACAGCCTCAGAGGCTCCAACCCTACGCAAGGGGATCCAACGCTGCAAGGTCCGAGCCCAGCAGTGTCCACAAGCTCAAACCAGAAATGTACAGTGCTGAGGAGGCAAATTATAGCTTGCTTGTTTCCCATACCTACATGAGGTCTCGAACCATTGCAGTTGTTCGAAGCCCTGCGGTAGTTGCAGAACCAAAGATAACTTCAAAACCTCCAAGCTCTTAGAACCTTGGAGGGTGCGGACCTCACTCCGACTGTTTGGTTAAAACACAGAATTTCCCCAGAGTCCCCGACTACCTAAGTGAGAATTCGACAGCCTCGGTTTAAACACGAGAACACCTCAAGAACTCCATCAGCCAGACATGAAGCCCGATGCTCTCAACCCGACCCAGGGTGTCCACAACGCTGCCGAAGAAACTGCGCCCGGACCTCGGAGGGTTGGGGATGCATAGCGGCGACTCTTGGAGAAAAAAAGGGCTCCAATTCTTAAAGGCTACGATGGTGGAGGCCCTGGCAAACTTGCCGATCAAGGCAGCCTAAGAGACTCTTCGAGGTTTAGGGCTTAGGGTTACTAAGATACTACCTATATATAGTATCCTTATTATAATATTTGGTTAAACCAAAAAAAGGAACTACAATGGAGACTATAGGTAAGTGTGAGATGTTCTTGCTGGAACCCCCCGATAACCGAAGCCGACAGGTTGGGCTGTGCTCTGCAGGTTCGACTAGCCTATCACGACGAAGAGCACTGCAAGACATCAAAGCTACACTCTACTCGGCGGTGTCCTATCAATATTGAGATTCTCCGGATTAGCCTTCAACGATATACACACTTGATGCAAGCATCTGGTCTTTATGACTTTAGGAAAGCTGGAAGGAAAGCCCAAATGCATATCGCCCAGTTGTCCCAAATCCTAAGTCCGAGCCATAAAACCTAAAGCCAGAAAACCCTAAACCCCTAAACCTTAAAACCTAAACCCGCGCCCTTAACGGCAAACCTGAGCCCGAAAACCTAAACAGGGCCTGCACAGCCTGGTCTTTGCTTTTCGGAAATCCCATCTCACTGGCCGGTGAAGAAGGGTTTGGGGTTTCGGGGTTGAGGGTGTCTTGTCTAATATCGGGAAAGCGTTGAGTGTTTATAGGACAATGTCAATTCTGTAGGACTTATATGTGCAGTTGCAAACGAATCATTCTGCCCAACTCGGTAAGCCATCAATGACCCCCATCGTCTAAAAATCACGAAGATGTCTGCTACGGCGGTGAGTCTGTGAGTACTGTTCCTTGTAGAACGACCCACTGGGTCCTAAGTACTCATATAGTCGAATGTAGGGTTTCTATATCAGGAATTACCAGTATGATTTGGGGAAGTATGCCCTGTAACAGTACCTAGGACCCATTGAACGAATGCCACGCAGAAAAAGCGAAACGAGAGCCACTGCATCAGGAGTAGGGCTTTGCGGGGATCAGCACAGACAGACGTAATGTAGGGGCCTTAATATTTAACTAGAACTCTATAAGAAGGAAACCCCCAAACGGTAGAGGCAATAACTATACAAAGGTCTACATGAAGAATAGTGACGGTACAACGAGTAGTGATGCTCAGGGGCCCCGCCGTCGCCCGGCGGTGGGGCATGGCGGGCGGACGTGAGAAAACCAAAAGCCAAGCGCCTGTCGGCAGTCGGCGGGTGAGGTCTCCTCGCCCCCATGCCTTCCAATATCAGGTAACTAAAGAATAGAATATATATCTTAAATTGTCTGTGTAGTTTTATTATTATTTATAAGGTATGTTCCTTAAGATTAAAGAATAGAAAATACCCTACACTATTTGAGGGATTTTACTATATATTGTAAGGTATGGTCAATAACTAAAGGATATTTGAAGCTCGAGGTTTGATCGGCGAGTTCGTAGCGTTTTAGGGTTTAGGGTTTACGGTTTTGGGTGCCGATCAGATCAATCAGCGCCGTTGTTCGTGCCCTTGTTTGGGGGACGATCGTCCTATATGGTATAACCTGAACAACCTCATCTCAGGACCCCTATGCCGCATGCCCTGCAAAGCTGAGGTTGTTGACGCTGGAGAACTCGATTGTCAGCTAGGAATTCCTTCACATTGTACAATATGGGCGACTACATGCACTCTATACTTCGAAGAACTTAGTGTCTTGTTCATCGTGCCCGGTCCCTAGATTCAAATGCTTCATACATTTCATCCTAAACCCTACATCCTAAGTCCTAGTTTTAGAGGCCCCAGGGGACGGCCCGAACCCCAAAATCCTAAATCCAAAATCATGTCAATAGAATTTTGGACCCAGTGTTCCAAGCGCTGTGGGTTGGCTTATTGCTTCGGACTAGGGGTTTAGGGTTTAGGGTTTAGGGTCTAAGGTTTAGGACCTGCAGAACTTAGCATAACGTCTTTTTTGCAGGGTCCCTGCAATCATGCGATTGCACATTGAAACCATACCAAGCAGCAGGTCAGACTGAGGTAGGCACGATACCCTCAACCCAAAAACTACACCCCACATGACAAACCCCAAACCCTATGAACCCAATACCCCTCCTCAGCCCTCGACCGAATGCCGAAAAAAACAATTCACCCGAAAACATTGCACCTGCAGCGCGCAGGCGCCGCGGGGATACCTCTGCAAGTCCGAAGCACGCAGGCTTTCTCTACCAGGTACTTGATTATCGGGTCTATGAGAAAAAAAGGCTCTCTGGGGGTTCTACATGGGTTGCGGGGTTTAGGGTTCAATATAGCAGGGATGGGTTTGGGGGGGCATGTTACAGTGCAACTATATAGGGACGATAAGGGGATATATTCTTACGAGTTGTTCAGGCCCTTCTTGGAGGTTCATGGCTAGCTATCAGAGGGGTTATAAGTCTCCTGTTATGGGTCATAACTATAGTTCTCCTACTTATAACCCTACATATAACTAACCATGAACCTGAAAGTACGCCAACGATTTATGGTTTGGGGTTCAACCTTACGGTCACTGTTTCTGTTCTCTTTCAAATCTCAAAAACTGCTTAGTGTAGACTTTGAGCTGCGAGGGACGGGTTGATCTCAATTTTGGTTTGCTTGTGGGGTGTGGTGGGCGGTCTCAGGGTGAAGGATTGATTTGTGTTGGGACTTGAGCGTGACAATGAACGGTCCTTTTCAGGAGGAATGTGGGCTGCTGTGACAGCAAATCCTGAGGGTCTTTCGAATCACCTAGCACGTGTAAACCATGACGCAACCCAACCGATGATCATCATTCCCTGCTCTCGAAGCCCCGGTCGCTAAGCCACACACCCTACACATCCTTACTCCATTGGATGTCAATGCCATGCACAGGGATGCTTTCGAAGGCGTGCTTTGTGCTAAGGAGAGCAGCGATGATGATGATGATGATGATGGGAATAGTGGTACTGATGGCTAACACTCTGCAGAGGTCAAACACAGGTGCCTTGTCCGGAAGGATCTTCGATATCAACTTCAGCCTGCTGGATTCGGCTTGCGAAGCTAGCCACGTTTAGGGTTTAGGGGTTTAGGGTTTAGGGGTTTACGGTTTAGGGCTTAGGGTTGAATGCCAGGTGCCCCACCACCCACTGAAGCTCCAAGCTGAACATCGACCCGCGAAGACCAAGACGGACACACATCCTGCATCATGTGTCGCGGTCGAACAGCGTGGGTAAGTCAACTGGGCAGGGAATCCCTGGACCCTCAAGCAAGAACCTCCGCAGCCGAAGTTATCTAAACTCTATACATCCGTCTCTAGGATTGAACCCACAGCCATAATCCTCAACTGTTGAAGTATCCCATATAGTATCCCGAAGTGCACACAGACACACACACACACACACACACGGACAAAAAAACAGACACACACACACTCACTCACTCACTCACTCACTCTCTCTCTCTCTCACACACACACTCACTTTTACTTTGGGGCAACAAGCTTTTTTTCGAGGGTACTGCCAGACCCCCGACTCGTCCACAAGCACCAGCTGTGGGGGCTTTGTTTCGCAAGGGAACTGTAGATGCTGTAGATACGGTGCAAGATGCCACAAACGGCATAAGGCTCAAGGCTCAGAAACCCGACAACCCTCGCCAGCAGAGACCCCAAAGGCATGCACCCTTAATCTGCTACAGTTCACACCTCAGTGTCTCTGGCGGTTCAGCACATGTGGAGTGTCAGCCGGTGCAGAGCTTGTTCCCACAATGCGATATTGAGGGTCAGAGGTCGCAGCCGTTGTAAACTAAGCGAGGCCCAATGGCCTTTCAAATCGCATGGCGTGCACATCCCTTAAGGATGCAGAAAGGGCAGACAGATGCAAAGCTAGAGCAGAACGATAGATTATAAACTGAAAGGGTCTGCCAAGCACCAACATGCACTTGATTCTTGATGATTCTTGGTACACCCTACATGAACCTCGCGATTACCTAGGCAGTGTTAGGCGGTCAGAAATCAAAGCGTTGAGGCAGTGGCAATACAAGCAAGATGTACGAGTCCTAGACAACCAGACTGTAACCCTGAGCTCCTCGCAGCACAATACCCAAAGGCCCCAAAGTAGTTCCTTTTGGGGGTTCATGTTTTGAATTCTAACAAGGTAATCCCAAAAAGGAACTTCTTTGGGGCCTTTGGGTACTGTCCCACTTGCCACACTCTGCAAATTTCAGTTGTAGCGTTTCGAGCATAAAGTAGGCAGGATTATCTGGTCGAGTTGGTGTTGCATCCGACTCTAAATGGATTCTTGAAAACGCACAAACTTCGCATCTGCCGAAGCTCTGAATTAATGCCGGCGGTGAGGCCTACTGTAGACAGCTTTACAGATGGCAGGGCTTTACATACTCTTGTCACATTTCGGCAGGCATTCAAGTGGGCTACAGTTTCGCGACAAAGAAGGGAACAGAACCCTAAACCCCTAAACCTCAACCCCCCAAGCTGCAATGCCGGGCAAACCCCGGACCCTAAGTCGTGAAATTAAATAAGCCCTAAATCCGTAACCCTGGATCCTAAACCCCAAAAATCCTAAGCACATCACGCGAGCGAGCCTAACGTCCTGACCCTAAGAACGCTTGGTTGTAAGCCCTCAGTCCCGCACTTTTCTAAGCCCGCCAGCCTAAACCCTAAAGCCTGAATTCCCAACTCCAATCCCCGTGACTCCTAAATTCGAAGCTACAAGAAACACTGAATTGCAAGAGCTGTTTGTGGGACAGTCTACTTAAGAACAGTAAAAGAGGCAAACGAACTACGCTGAGGGCTGTGGGCACACCCGTTTGCAGGTCTCACCCGGCAAGGTGCATCTTATTCGGAGGTTGTCGTCTACTCCATGTGGGAGTTTTGGGTCTCAGAGACAAAAGGGTTGAGGGAAAGTCGGAGTAAGTTACGCTTAACAACGTTAAGGTTCAAGGCTTGCGTGTTGTTATAGGCGGCCTCTGACTCTACACGGAAGTAGCTGGAGTAAATGTACCATTCGCTGTGCTCATCAGCCGTAGTCATTCCTAAATACGGATCCCAAGAACCCGGTCAGAAGCAGCAATACCGGCTTTAGAGGCTCTAGACCTCAACAACTGCCTCTAGAAAACCGTGTCTTCTTACGCAGTCGCTTTCGTAACAAGCACAACCTGGACCCTCAGAGACCTACCTTTTCTGGGCTCCAAAAGTGTGATTTCCTTATAGGTAGGTTCTTTGGGGTTAAGGGAACATCTTCAAGCTTCTGGCCGAGACCGGTTTAGGGTTTAGGGTTTAGGGTTCTTTGGGGTTAAGGGAACATCTTCAAGCTTCTGGCCGAAACCCCATGGTGCAGCCAAACCCTTCCTTCGATCTTGGAGAGATGGCACCTAACATACTGGAGGGGCCGTAATAATTAGAATAGGGTTCCTTTAAAGGGCCCTATATAAAGGTTACTATAAGGGATCTATGAGGGTACCATAATGGAGGGGCCTTTCCGATTAGAATAGGGATTTTGGGGTATACTCTACTATAACTATAGTAAAGAACCCCCCCCCCCAATATAGTATGGGTAGTTATTTAGGCCCCTATGGTACACAGCACCTATGTTTCTGATGGTGGGAGGTTTAGGATCCACAAGCCAGCGTCGATGACACATCGAGGCGATGCACATGCTTCGTGTTTAGTTTGTCAGCTTGTTCAACTACGGTTCTCACCCTTCATGTTTGCTACTACAGCTATCAGCACTCACATCTACCTAATCTATCTGACTGTACTGGCCGTCAGAACCTTGCCGTCAGGATTCAGGATGGCTACTTGTTCTTGTGATGCTTCTCAATCCACTCGATCCTGCAGGTGATGGCTTCGGGCTTCAAGGCGCTCAACATCTTTGAACTCAGATGTCGGGGTTTGACTTAATATATAGGGGCCTTAATAATTAGAGTAGTGTTTTTGGGCCCATTATACTGCACCTGTAGTCTCCTTTGATGTTCCTTTTTTTGGTTGGCTTGTTTTTTCGGGTTTTACCACCAATTATTGGTCATACCAATTATTTAGTATCGCTATATTGGAGTAACCAATAACTTGGGNACCTGTAGTCTCCTTTGATGTTCCTTTTTTTGGTTGGCTTGTTTTTTCGGGTTTTACCACCAATTATTGGTCATACCAATTATTTAGTATCGCTATATTGGAGTAACCAATAACTTGGGGGACATGGAATGGTGGAACGTCTTGGAGCGAGTTCGGGCCTCTCTTGCTCACATGAGGTTGCTAAAACAGGCAATCGACACAGTCGACACATAACAGGTTCTGGAAGTTAGCAAGATTCGTGAAAAGGCATTGAGCAGTGCCTGCAACTATATATGTTCAGTCACGCTAAGTCTTCTAAAGAGCCTTGTATCCTTAAGTAAACTTCAATGGCGATGGAGATGATCCAGATGTCATGGCCAGGGACCAAGTTGCTGCTGCCAAGGATGACACGCAGTGGGGCCGTGCATCCGTATCCGATGAAGACGGGCTCAGGACATGCATGTGGCATGAAAGGTTGAAGCTCTATCGTTGGGTATCGGGAAGCTTTCGCCGCTTAAATTTGTGCTCTGCAACAGTCTTATCTGATATAGTGGCGGAGGTAGCTCCATCCATGCTTTCTGTACACGCAATAGGAGCTAGCACTGCTGACTGAGCCCCTTTTTCCCAGCAATGGGCTTGCTTCTCAGCGAAACACATGGCTATGTCAAAGACACCGTGGACGAAGCTTTGAAGGCTGCATTTGTCCTGCTTTCACACTTGCCTTATATGTACCTAGCTCTGTTCCAGGCAATGCTGAACAACAAGGGTTTGGTGCATCGTGTGGCTGAGACGAAGCGGTATTTGATGCTGAAGTGTCATGAAGATCCTGGCATCAATGCCGAACATGTGGGAATGAACCGGGCGCTTTAGCTGATCTTTGAATATAGGACCCACCCTAGCAACCCCAATATATACATATACATATATACATAGATATATAGAATACATTAGTACCCTATATCGAATATAAAACCTATATATTATATAGCGAACCCTATATGTGTATGTAGATACAGTCCTACGAACCTCCATGGTACCAGCCACCCGCTCAGGATATGATGAAGCCATTGGCGAAGGCCTATGCTCGGTGCAAGGACGTGGCCACGGTTCCGGTTTTGAAAGTTCTGTTGAGGGAGCTGACAACTCAAATCGGGGTACAGCTCGAAAGATCAGCACCTAGATTGCATTGATGTGTTATGTTCGTGTGATCAAAGATGCACAGGTCAAACATGTTTTCAGCATAGACCACTCAGGTGCACATACCTGGGAAAGTTGTCAAGAACTCGGCAACTGTTTTGAAAAAGCTGTTGAACCACACACGTCGTTTGGCCGAGCGATCGGAAAGCCAAAGGGACGTGCACGTTGCTTCTGTTGTGGTAGCAATTTGGCAGCATTCAGCCATGCATATTCAATATGACTCGCTTCGATGTGCATGATTTGTTTAGGACCCATGCATTGTATAGGAGCTGCATACACCAAGGCTTTCAGGAGGAGCCACGCCAAGGCGAAAGATACATCTATGGTTCATCGATGCCCAAGCTTCACGATCCGCTACAAGAATAAGGGCACCGGTAACCAATCTTCTCTTGGATTCTCAAAGCCCCAACCCGTGCTTGATCGAGAAGAGTCGAAGCCCGTAAAGGTTCCGATTGAAGAGGGTTTGCCTTCAGCATCGCCTGGTTCTGCTGAGCCGAGTTTTGATGCTTCTGAGCCCAGCCCTGCGACTTCGAAGCCAAGTCTGAGCCCTACGACGCCAGCAACCCAATCACCATCGGCAGACAAGGCCACTGCAGGATCCGACGACCCTGTTTCCAGATCCCTCTCCTTCGCATCAGCTGATACTGGGTCCCCGGCCATTGTGCAAAAGACGCTTCCCAGACGCCTGCTCGCACGCATAGAGTCTTACATTTGTTGTGTATATGTCCGTAACCCGAAAGCCTGAGAAGCCCCATAAAATCTTGAAGCCCAAAGCAAGCAAGGCCACGGTTTAACTACAGCAGATTCGATGGAGACGCTGTCGATGTCCGACACACAGCTCGATGCAACTCGGACCACCGTTGTGAGTGTCGGTGCATTTCTAGGGGAAACAAAACATCATTGCATTCTCTGCAATTGCAGATTCAGCTCTGCATATATGTGAGCATGGGCATGCATACGCCGTCTACGGATGGAAACCTCATGCTTTTGGCCGTCCAGTGTGTACACATGTGTGTGTGTGTTATTTCAAGGCAGCCGTGTATCGCGAGTCGATTCTGGAGGAGGTGCAGCAGGCACGTTCGGGTCATTTAGGGTTTATATATAGGGTTTAGGGTTTAGGGGTTATATAGGGTTTACAAGTATCGGGGGAATAGAAGACAGTGTGATGCCAGTATCTGTGCACCAATACATATGAAATCCTGCACGTTCAGATGCCTAGACTGGTGCAAGGGGCCGTGCTACAATGTACAGAAGCATTCTTAGTTGAATGTGCATGCTTGAACATTTGCACGTAATTATGCAAATTGGGAGGTCGACGATTCCGACGAGAGCGATCACGAATCCCTTCACCCGCTCCTTTGCAGCATCACATATACTGACATATACGTTGATATAGGCCTTAATCTGTGCAGTGCTCAAACACAGACACACACACACACACGCACACTAACACACACACACACTAACACACACACACACACTAACACACACACACACTAACACACACACACTAACACACACACACATGCACACGCACACGCACACGCACACGCACATGCACGCACACGCACAGTCACGCACACGCACACGCACACACGCACACGCACACGCACACACAGACACACACACACACACACACACGCACACGCACACTAACACACACACACACACTAACACACACACACACATGCACACGCACACGCACACGCACATGCACGCACACGCACACNCACACACACGCACACACAGACACCCACACACACACACACACAGACACCCACACACACACACACACACACACACGCACACGCACGCACACGCACACGCACACGCACACCCACACACACACACACTAACACACACACACACACACTAAAACACACACACACACACTAACACACACACACACATGCACACGCACACGCCCACGCGCACGCACACGCACACGCACACGCACACACCCACACACAGTGTGTTGATGCATCCCAGGTCAACTTCGGCACAGCCTCTCGAGTTTGACTGGCAGGCCTGGCTTTTCGGCAGCATTTGGTCCAAGGCCCGAGTATAGTGTCCTGCACGCAGGAGAAGTACGAGGCAAGGCAAAAAGCAAAACCTGGGTGGCAAGAACAGAAGCCTGCAGCTTCGCACTTGAAAGCTATGTTGTTGGCCAAGCTGAAGCTTAAGAAGTTTGCAGCAGCAGCACGAGCAGAGCAGGAAAGGTCAAGAAGTTCAATTCGGGAAACCCTCGAGATTTCTGATGATGAAGCTTCGCCTTTGGCTACTGCTCCACTGCCCCCGATCCCGCCCTCAGAAGTGCCTGCAGTTGCTGAGGCCGCTAAGGTCGCCGATGCCCCTCAGGAGTTGCTGACTCGCACCCAGCAGCTTAGCTTGGCCAATTCGAAGAAGAGAAAGAATAAGAAGAAGGATGACGATGAAGATCTTGAGAAGGACGAAACAAAGCCACTCCGTAAGAAGTGCCTGAGTAAGTGCGGCTTATCTATTGCACGCAAGCGATCCAAAGCAAAAGTTTCCCAGAAACAGGCGAAACGCAAGGCCAAAGCCAAAAGCTGTCCGAAGCCGAAGGCCTCTGCCAAGGCCAAGGCTGTGGCAGCAAAGCCTCATCCTAAGGCAAAGGCGAGGGCTCAGATCAGGTTGCCGAATGCTTCGGAGCTTCGCCACTACCATGGTCTGACGAAGAAGTTCAAGCAGGCTCGAGAAGGAGTTTTCTACGGGGACGTTCCCAAGGAGGAGCGAGGTGTGCTCAGGGACAAGATCCATGTTTCCAAGAAGTTCCCTTGACTGTACAAAGCCCTTTTATATAGGAACCCTTCTAAATCCTATATAAACCCTCGAAAGCTTCCATAGCATCCTATTCAAGGTCTCGGGGCCATATGAGTATGTATAGTATTGAGGAAGGGACTTTGTGATTGGGGTTTAACAGAGGTAGTCACGATTGNCTATATAAACCCTCGAAAGCTTCCATAGCATCCTATTCAAGGTCTCGGGGCCATATGAGTATGTATAGTATTGAGGAAGGGACTTTGTGATTGGGGTTTAACAGAGGTAGTCACGATTGTTGAAGGGCTCTTGTCTATTATGGGTATGTGATTATACATAAATCATTTTTTAAATGTATATATACCCTATTAACCCTAAACCCTAAACCCTACACCCCAAACCCTAAACCCTAAAACCCCCCAAACCCTAAACCCTAAACCCTAAACCCCCCAAACCCTAAACCCTAAATCCTAAACGCAAGGCATGCAAGGCATGTGCTTTTTGCTGCCAAGGCTGGCAGTTAGAGGGCCGAACGAGGACCCTGAACNAAACCCTAAACCCTAAACCCCCCAAACCCTAAACCCTAAATCCTAAACGCAAGGCATGCAAGGCATGTGCTTTTTGCTGCCAAGGCTGGCAGTTAGAGGGCCGAACGAGGACCCTGAACCCTGAACTTTATAATCCCCAAACCCTAAACCCTGAACCCTCAAATCCTGAAATCCTGAAAAAACCCTAAACCCTACAATCAGCAACAAAACCATCATCATCATCACACTGTCGTCATCAATATAGGATCCTTCTCTGCCTCCTCAGGTATTACATCATGCCCTACTGGTCCAAAGGGAAGCTTGGAATCCGAGAAGGAAGTTATACCGGAACCCAAAAGTTTCATTTGGGCTCCGGTCGCAGTATGGCATACAATGTGCTCACGGCTAACACGGTTGTGCCTCGGTTGTGTCGTTCATTGCTGGTGCTTGTATATAGACAAGCAAACATAGGAGCAATTTGGGAGAGTGCTAAGGTAAAATTCTTGGAATCCCACCCCGAGCTCGGCCTCTACTCCTCAGAAGCCGGTCAGATCCGGGACAGCCTTGGCGAACTTTGGGACCGCTTGTGACGCCGAAGCTAGCAAACCCATTAATTCGTAATTTTCCCGATTGGCAGTTTCTCCTGCTACCTGAGAACAGGTTAGGTCGGGTTCGGAAGCATGTGCTGCGCCATGCTGAAGCTGACTACAGCTCTTTAATTCGGCATTTAGCTGATTTTGCAGTTCCTGCAGGCCTGCTACACTTCATGTGGACGCCTACAAATCTCTAGAACCCAGGTAATAAGGGAGTAGTGCAAGTCGTCTTGGTGATGGAGCTGGTGCCACGTATCTACGGTGTACGTGAACATCTTTGCTGGCCTTGTGTGCGCACGCGAGACAATTCATCTGCGATGAAAGTGTGATGCTCGATCTGGTCTGAAGCGATGTGCACCCAACGACTGGATCATGTTCTCAAGCTATTGCCTCCCGAGGTCCGATTGGATCGAGGATGCCGCGAGGAAGTTCCACGCTGAGCTGGTCTGTGCTAGGCCCCCGTGCTACATGACCACACTCGTGGCTCTGCATGGCTGTGTGCTGGTGATATCACATGCACCCGTGACCATGATCCCCAAACCAGGTTTGGTGATCCGCTGTAAACACGGTTCGATCAGCTGCAGATTCCATTATATACCTTGTAGGAAGAAACCTTATAAGACTACAATTCTGGCCAACCCCAGAAGCCTTCCAGAAACGGAGTCTGTTCACGCAGCTATTAAACCCTATACAAGACCTTTGTGTGACTTTGTAGTCACCAGAAACTGCAGGTGATAGCACGGATAGTCCACAGGGGCCCCGTCTATGTGCACAGAGGGTAGCATATGGTAGCATAGGTTTTATACATGTATTCATAGACTTATGTGTATACCTATAGTCTCCATTGTATAGTTCCCTTTTTNATAGTCCACAGGGGCCCCGTCTATGTGCACAGAGGGTAGCATATGGTAGCATAGGTTTTATACATGTATTCATAGACTTATGTGTATACCTATAGTCTCCATTGTATAGTTCCCTTTTTTGGGTTAGTCAAACATTCAGTTTAGGATCCTAAACATAAACCCAAAAAAGGAACTACAATGGAGACTATAGAATATATTATCTACCCATCTATATATACATATATATATATATATATATCTCCACATATATATATACATATGTATATCATCATCATTCGTCTAGATTTTAGAAGACAAAAGCACCCTGCAGCAAACAGAGTTCGTCGGCGCCGAATGGAGCCGGCTGANATATATATATCTCCACATATATATATACATATGTATATCATCATCATTCGTCTAGATTTTAGAAGACAAAAGCACCCTGCAGCAAACAGAGTTCGTCGGCGCCGAATGGAGCCGGCTGAGGCTCTTGCAGCTCGCCACTCGAGCCTGCAGCTGACATCTTGTATGTCTGTTGATAGAAGAGTCGAAGACAACCGTCTGGGAGGTATAGGTTTCTGGGCATAGTCCATACCCTTTCCTGTTGAGCCTTTAAAATAAGCACCCTGAAAATCAAGAGTTATCCACAAGAACCGTTTCTTCCTTACACGCAGCTCTATAGGTGACAATGTATTTAAGTGTCCTGTATGCAATGAATAGGATCTGTTCCTTCTTGTGGTATGTATAAGACTTAGGATGAACCGCCTATGAACCCCAAACGTCTCTCTTGACCCACTGCAACTCAGGTCCTCATGTAACACATCTGGTTGGAACCTATAGTTTGCTGCAGCTCAGCACAATGACAGCCCATGATAGAGTCAGTGCTGTGTTCTCGAGGGGTACATAATTAATCAATGATTGTCGTCTAAACCTGAAGCACTTCGATATAAACCCCTATATAGATCTCTATACTTTGTATAGAACCCTTATAGAAATCATTAGCCCGAAACCTTCAACACTCTATAAACCTTGTAGGATCCCTACAAGCAATCAACACTAAGCCCTCGCCAAAAACCGTCGCCAGTTCGCCGAAAGGAAGCTTGAGATTCTGCACCGGAACTTGGATAAGGGCTTGGGGGTAACTGTCTTGTCTATTCAGGTGGGATGATGTAATACGTCTACTTTGGCTCTGTGTCATCCTATATATGTCTTATCTGACCCTCGATCTATCTAATCTTGATTGCTCCTGTTAAAAGCCAACTATATGAGGTATCCTATAATTACGCGAGCAAAAACTGCAAATTCGTATACAGTCTCCATTCTATAGTTCCTTTTGGGGGTTATATGTATATATATATATATACCCTATGTAAGATCCTATATAAATATGTATATAACTGGTTATGACCCAAGAAAAAGGAAGTAGAATGGAGACTGTGTGCATGTCTTTGTGAAATCCGCAAGGCCTGAGCAACTATCCAAAGGACGACCCTATTGTTTAGGTTTAGGGTTTGTGGGTTGATAGGCCTATATATACCCCGAGTTTTGAAGCCCCGACGTTGTAAGCCCCGAGCCGCAGAAAAGCCTGTCCCATATGAGGCGAGGCTGCTTCCTGAAGACACAGCTGTTGCCGACGGACGAGGGATACGGAGCCTCTGTGCTTGCACTTTGCACTCAGGGGCCGGTAGAGCTAATGTCCAATAATTGCAAAGCCAGCTACAGTACACTTCGCATACCTTTAAGTGGAAGGGTATATTAATATAGTTGAATGCTGTTCTGCATTTCCCAGTTCCAATGGCTACTTCGTCAACATCGGCTATGCTCGGCGAGGAAGATGAAGATGCTAGCTGGTTGAGGGAGCTCATCCAGTATAACCGGGAGTCTCGATTGAACTATGTAGGCAAACCAGATATTCTCAAGTCTGTCTCGCAGACAAGTTCACATGTGTAAGCAGCTTACTCGGCTTACTCACGCAATGATTCGCGAACATGAGGACAGCTCCTTGGGCCCGTCTTCATCGACGACAGCACCTCGGTCGTTTTGGTTCACGTAGATTGATCACAACGAAAGAGACCTTGTCGCTGTGTGTAAGTTGAGTGTGCTCCGAAGGTAGTGCAACAGCCTGCTCCTTCTATGCCTGACATCCACCTGGATCCCAAGATACGATGTTTACCAAGAGCACCAGGGGTCTTCGGGAAGATTCTGTCTACAGATAAATTGCTGCTCAAGCTTCCGAGACCCGGTGCTTTGGCAGGGCAAGTGATTAGACACGCGACCCAAGTCTTGGAAAGCACGCTGACGAGCAACGCGCCGATGGTCTACAAAATTGGCTTCTCTTATGATCCACACAATCGCTTTTACAACAAGAGCTTTGGCTACGTTCTTGACCGTCAGCGATGGGAACGCATGATCATAGTCTACGTGAGTGCAGAAACAATGGGACCAGCTTTTCTGGAAGCTGCACTCATCCAACAATTTAAGGGACTCTTGTTTCAATGGATGAAGGTTTTGCCGCTTTTTATTGTTTCTGTGTATTCATATNGCTTCTAGGAACAGGAATCGCTAGAACGGCCATGCACTCCTGAGGCAAGCAAGGCTGTCGAAATGAGAGAGATGGTGGAGATACTGTATGTGACCACCTGGCCGGACCCTTCTTCACTTACTTCGTGTATCAATCGTTCAAACGAGATCCCTTTAGGGGTCCACTGGCTGGCATGGATTAGAAGTGCAGACAGACGCTTTGCTGGCATCGAGGCTGTTTCTGCCCATGGTCATCCTGCAACATGAGTCTATAGTGTGTATGTACAGATGTATACGTGTGCATGCACATAGCTGAAAGGAACACTGTAATTTCGGTAGAATTTGTTGTGCAGGTGTGTCGGTAAGTGGTTGCAAGAGACGTTGTATGGTACATCAAAGATAGTAGTATATACCTATAGTCTCCATTGTAGTTCCTTTTTTTGGTTTAACCAAATACATAATTAGGATCCTATAAGGTAACCCCNAGATAGTAGTATATACCTATAGTCTCCATTGTAGTTCCTTTTTTTGGTTTAACCAAATACATAATTAGGATCCTATAAGGTAACCCCAAAAAGGAACTACAATGGAGACTATATAGTAGAGCAGTAGCAGTAGCAGTAGCAGTCGCAGTAGCAGTAGCAGTAGCAGTAGCAGTAGCAGTAGTAGTAGTAGTAGTAGTAGTAGTAGTAGTAGTAGTAGTAGTACTATATGGTCTCCTTTGTAGTTCCTTTTCTTGGTTTATAACCANAGCAGTAGCAGTAGCAGTAGTAGTAGTAGTAGTAGTAGTAGTAGTAGTAGTAGTAGTAGTACTATATGGTCTCCTTTGTAGTTCCTTTTCTTGGTTTATAACCAACTATATATATATATTGATTGAGGATCCTCTATAAGGTAACCCCAAAAAGGAACCACAATGGAGACTATAAGGGTTTAGGTTTTAGGTTTAGGGTTTTGGGGTTTATAGGATTATATTGATNTCCATTGTAGTTCCTTTTTTTGGTTTAACCAAATACATAATTAGGATCCTATAAGGTAACCCCAAAAAGGAACTACAATGGAGACTATATAGTAGTATAGTAGCAGTAGCAGTAGCAGTCGCAGTCGCAGTCGCAGTAGCAGTAGCAGTAGCAGTAGCAGTAGCAGTAGCAGTAGTAGTAGTAGTAGTAGTAGTAGTAGTAGTAGTAGTAGTACTATATGGTCTCCTTTGTAGTTCCTTTTCTTGGTTTATAACCAACTATATATATATATATATTGATTGAGGATCCTCTATAAGGTAACCCCAAAAAGGAACCACGATGGAGACTATAAGGGTTTAGGTTTTAGGTTTAGGGTTTTGGGGTTTATAGGATTATATTGATCCACATCACATAGGAAAAACTCCGTGGATTGAAAGACTTCGGATGTTCAAGCTGTGAATGGTCGGTGGACAAGCCTGCAAACCATGACACACACACACACACCCCTAAACCCCCAAACCCTAAACCTCCAAACACCGAGCCGAGACCCCCAAAGTGCCTCCTGCACGTGGTGGCGGAGCGGGGGCTGCCGGGCCCAACCTACACGGCCGCAGTTGTTTCGGGGTGGCCTTGTCGGGTTTATAGGGTTTGCGGTTCCGAATTTGAGTCTTTGGGGGTCTCGGGGATTTAGGGGTTTATAGGGTTATAGGGTTCAGGGTTGATAGTGTTTGGGGTTAGGCAAAGCCCCGAACCCTAAACCCCCCACACCCAAGCCCTCAATGTTGAACCTTCAGCCCTATAAGCCCTCTCTCTTTCTCTCTCTGTTTCTCTCTCTGTTTCTCTCTCTCTCACGTACCCTATGAGCCCTAAATCCTAAAACCCCAAAANCCAAGCCCTCAATGTTGAACCTTCAGCCCTATAAGCCCTCTCTCTTTCTCTCTCTGTTTCTCTCTCTGTTTCTCTCTCTCTCACGTACCCTATGAGCCCTAAATCCTAAAACCCCAAAACCCCGAAAGCCCCAAACCCAAAAAAGCCTTAAGACCGAAACCCTAATCGCCTCTTAGAGAGTGCACCGGGCACCAAAATAGCCCAGCATTTTGAGCATCAGCCGGGTCTGGGGTGGGGGTATGGNCTTAGAGAGTGCACCGGGCACCAAAATAGCCCAGCATTTTGAGCATCAGCCGGGTCTGGGGTGGGGGTATGGCAGCCTTAAAACGTGTCAGCCACTAAAAGACGGGGACCGAAAATCGGTCCCCTTCTTTAACAGGACAACCGGACTTGTGTTCAAGCTTGACTACACCCATAAAGTACTATATAAGGTCAGTGTTGCACCCGAAAATAAGGATGTTCCGGCTATCTTTCGACGTCTATAAAGAGTCTACTTTTGAAACACTAGTAGTATTATTATTATTAGTAGTAGTAGTAAAGTATAGTCTCCATTGTAGTTCCTTTTTGGGGTTACCTTATAGGATCCTGAATATAAAATTGGTTCAACCTAAAAAGGGGACTATACAATGGAGACTATAGGTATATAGTATAGATAGTAGATGCATTGTATAATGTATGGCCTGCACCAGGGTTTGCTGCTTTAAGCGAACAATGCATTAGGATGCTCTACATAA